>JAJIBD010026979.1:0-38321 GCA_021461705.1 Cryptotis parvus
TATTGACTGTTAAAGCACGTGTATATAGCAATGTACTTGATTAATCCATTTTCTTCCCTGTTGTTGGTTATTGGAGAATCTGGCGAATTCTGTTCTTGAATTTACTTTCTGAGTTTCTAGAATATGGTTGGTTCCACTCGTTTGATGCACCATGCGGCCGCTTGCAGCTGTGCCACTAGGGGAGAGCTGGATGGCAGCTCTCCTCCGTGTGTCTGAGTCTCTGTGTGCATCATGGCCGATTGCCCCGGAAGCAGTTTGTGGGCAGGTCCATGAGGCTTCCTGGGTGGGACAGAGAGGAGAAGGGGACCCAAGCTCCATCTCCACAATTGCCTGGTGATTTTCACTGCCAAAAACTGCCTACCTGAGCTTGAAACCGGCTGCTCTGCTGTGTAGGGCTCTGGTGAGTTGGGCTTGCAATCAGCTTCTCTCTTGGGTGGGGCTCTGATGAGCTGTGGAGTCTGGATGGTGAAAATGTCTGTGATTATGGTGAGCGGGTTCCTCTGGCTGCTTCTGAGGCCGCAGTGAGGTGGTGGGCCGGGACCAAAACCCACACCTCCTGGGTGCCTCATGGTCAACTGAGCTAGGGGAGAGCTGCATGGCAGCTCTCTACCATGTGTCTGAGTCTCTGCCACATACAGTTTTTCATCAGCTATTTTATCCCATAATTCTAGCTATGTTTATTATATAGTTTCTCTAAAGCATTTTCAATGAGCTCATTTGGGACAACATTTTTTGTGTTGAATTCAATTGGTTTTCAGCGGGTGACTCATTTTCTAAATATGAGCATACTTTTTTCCAGTTGTCTTTGTCTTGCTAGTATGTTTTTCAATTCTTTTCGTGTATTGTCAGAATATGGTAACTCGTTATTAATAGGCAGCAGGCTTCTTGCCCACTCTTACAGACAGAATGAAGTCAGATAACCTGAACTTTAAATGATAAGAAAAAACAATGGGTAAAAGGGAGAGAAATAAGAATAAACTCATTTCCATGTTCAGGTCCATTATAAGAATTAGAACAAATGAAATACATGGGATTAAAGGGAAACTAGCAGTTTTTGAGAAGATTGCATCAGGCTCCCATTTTATTTTACTTATCAAGTATCTCTGATGTCAGTTGATGTAAGTAAACCAAGGGAACAGTTTTCATGGATGACAACAGTTCTTTCCTGTGGGCAGGCGAGTGCTTGAGTTTTTAATGTGAAAACTTGGCCATATGCGCAGGACTGTTTTTCTGCATTTAGATTTTGGGTGCAAATTCCTTCTTTATCTCTCAAAAACTCACCCAGAAGGCATAGGAATGAAGAGTTCATTTCACCAAGTGACACTACTGTCAAATCTGAAAATTGGAATTTTCAGTTCAACCCAAACAAATGATCACCTTGACAATTTTTATCTACTTCTTTGCTTCTGAGGCTGATCAAAGTGACTATTTCTTTAAGATAAAATCCAAAGTTAGTTAAGTGTATAAACTGTCATGCAGATTTCATTCAATCATGTGGCTGATTTACCCCGAAACATTGCTTATAAATTGTCCCGGAAAGAGATAATTTGCCACTGCTAAATTATCTGCTCCTCTCTTCCATTTCACTTTGGGTATATTTATGGACTTACTAAAATAACACTTGGAAGGATAAAAATGGCCATGGCTGTCTCTGTTTACTAGCTCAAATCTTTCCCCTTAATTTTTGATTGCTGCCAATTTGGAGCTTCATCAGTGGAATGGTGCAAAAATACAAGAATAGTTAATACAAGAATTGCTTAATAGATCTGAACCACTTTAATTTTTATTGTTAAACTGGTAATTTTAAATTCACTGAACCTTTAGGACTCTAATTCTTTAGCAATGAAAGACATGTCCTGACAGAAGTCTAAAAGTGCTAGACTTCTTTCCACACAGTACCTCTACATGCAAAGTGACGTATAGAGCCTCACTGTTAACTTTCAAGAATGAGTTGAAAAGCTTTTCCCCTTCCGTGAATATCACAGGCCACAGGGGTTCAGGATCTCCGAAGAGCATGTGTGCTCTGGGTATTAATCTCCGGGCTTTACACTTACCCAGGGCACGTCCTAAGCCACAGGACAGCTTTAGATTCATTCTTTCTGGATCTCCATACAGCAACGCTATCTGGATCACCTCAACATGTGCACGTGCCACTGGGATTTGAACTCTCAGACTCATGCTTGCTGGACAAGTGCTTTAAGGCCTGAGTCATCTTCCAGGCCCCTCAAGACTTTTGTTTTGCTTGATTGGTTTGAAGAAGAGTTTTATGCACACAGGGTCACTTTGCTTGGTACTATTTTTTGTCAATTTGTTGGTCTTTAATTATCCACTAAAATCCGATTTTTTTAAAATTATGAGTGCAAAGCATTTACTTGTTTTTAGTGATTCCTGGAAGATTGATGAAGGTGCATGTAAGACAGAACTTTACTTTTAAAACATTTAATTTTTAAAATATTTAAATCAAATTAAATATTTACTTTTTTAAATATTTAATTTAATTTTTTAAATATTTAAAATTAATACTTAATTTAATTTTTTAAATGTATTTTGCTTTTGGACTATAGTCAATGGTGCTCAAGGCTTACTCTTGGCTCTATGCTGAGGGATCAGTCTTGGTGAGATTTGGGGATCATATCAGGTGCTGGGCATTGAACCCAGTGGGCTAAATGCATGACAAGTATCATACCTACTGTACGGTCGCTCAAACCACAAATAGTTTAATTTTTATTTATTTATGAACATTAAGTATTTTTGAGTTACCGTTAGTTTGTTTCTAATGAAAATGCTGAATTTTGGGTGGTAGGAGAGATTTGTGTACAAGCATGAGACCACGAGTTTGATCCCGGTTCCACCTGCATGTGCCAGTTTTGGGCCTAGCAGTTCTACTGTCTAGGACCCCTGATGACACAACGGAATGTGTGATCTCTAATACACAGCCAAGAAGTGTGAGTGACTGCATCTAAAGTGACCCCTGTTGAAAGCCAGAACTAAAAATATGGTATACACACTGTGATACACAAAGTATGAGGCCTGGGCAGCTCTACAAACAGAATGTAGGAGGGCAGTGTAGGGAATGTGACGTGACCCTTGAGCATGGATATGAACACTACCCGCAGTGTACACAATAATCAAGTGTGCTAGAATCACAAGCAAGGGTGTGTCACCCCTAGTGAGGAACAATAAAGCAGCAATAAGAGGGGAAGAGAAAGAAATGGTTGTTGATAACAATCATCTTCAGCATCTCTTTATTTTTTGGAAGCTAAAAAATTATTTATTATAATTATATATTGGCGGTATTGGGGGGCTGGAGCAATAGCCCAGTGGGTAGGGCGTTTGCCTTGCTCGCACCCGGCCTGTGCCAGCCTGGGTTCGATTTCCGGCATCCCATATGGTCCCCTGAGCACCGCCAGGAGTAATACCTGAGTGCAGAACCAGGAGAAACCCCTGAGCATTGCCGGGTGTGACCCAAAAAAGCAAAAAAAAAAAATTAGATATTGGAAAAGATTTTAAATCAAAGAACATTAGGGGCTGGATCAGCATCTCTTTCATTGGACTGGACTATACTGCTTATATCAGTTATAGCCTATGGAGCCAGAAGCCATTATAAAAATCAGGCAAGAGAAGGCTGTCAATTAATAAAGACTAGCATTTAAACTCAAAGAAAATTCAGATAAGAGAAACTGCGGAAAAGAAGATTGCTCTTATTGACATTGCAGCTAAGATCTGAGAGACATGTATGATCAAATCTGGTTTTTAAATTCTTCTTTTAATTTAGGGGCCAGAGATTTAGTACAATGGTTAGGGCATTTGCCTGGCATGCAGCTCACCTGGGTTCAATCCTTGGCATCCCGTATAATCCACTGAGTCTGCCAGGAATGATTTCTGAGTGCAAAATCAGGAGTAAACTCTGAATACTTCTGAATGTGGCTCAAAAACAAAACATGATTTTTTTTTAATTAAAAGAACCATGATTAGCAACACTATTCACTATTCACAATAGCCAGAATCTGGAAACAACCAGTGTACTCGAGAACTGATGACTGGATAAAGAAACGTTGGCACATCTATACAATGGAATATTATGCAGTTGTTAGGAAAAGTGAAGCTATGAAATTTGCCTATAAATGGATGGACATGGAGAGGATCATGTTGAGTGAAATTAGCCAGAAGGAAAAAGACAGATATAGAATGACTGCATTTATTTGCATGACATAAATATATATGTACATATTATGATACCAAAATCCAAGGTAAAGGCCGAAACATGGATCAGGAGGTCTTGTCAAAGGTGGAAATTAACACAAACGTGTGGGAGTCAGAGGTTAAGACAGAGAATGGAACAATGTGCTAATAATTGCCGAAAGTGCTAATACCAACCTAGAACTGAGCACTAAATACAGGCAAAAGATACACATGACATCATTTTAATGTAGTATTTATAATCCACAATATGGAAGGGAAGAAAAAGAGATAGAGAGAAAGGGAAAGAAATAAATAACCTGCCATAGAGGCAGGCTAGGGGAGAGGAGAGGGAGTCGGGGACATTGGTGGTGGCAAATGGGCACTGGTGGAGGGATGGGTGCTGGATCACTGTATGATTGTAACCCAAATATGAACATCTTTGCAATTGTATATCTCACGGTGGTATAATAAAATACTTAAAAAAAGGAAAAAATGTAAATGAAAAAATGAAAAGAAAAGGGAAATGGCATGGTCATATCAATTGATACCAAGAAATATCCAAATTCACTTAAGCTAAGACTAGGGAAATACTATCTCTCTAGCTCTCATATGAGATTTTTTTAACTATTAACTATTACTCAAGTATGATTTGAACAGAGAGTTAAATGCATAAGTCAATTCAATAGGTTAAATGGTTCCAAAAAAAACCCATAAATAGGGTCAAATGACTGTACGAAGATGCAAAGGAAGTTCAATGGAAATAAATTTTCATCATATATAACAATTATATGTTTATAAGCAAACCCCACAGAGAAAATCCTCAACCCTGGGTTTTACGGGAAGAGCCTTTACCTAGGCTTGCGTCCTCTGTAGCATTTGTCAACTGATCCGAAATTCAGTTGAACCTAGTGTCTTTAATTAGCCAGAAATTAGCCAGAAGGAGAGAGACAGATACAGAATGAAATTAGCCAGAAAGAGAGAGACAGATACAGAACGACTGCATTTATCTGCATAACATAAATATATATGTACATATTATGATACCAATATCCAAGGTCAAGTGAAACATATATCAGGAGGTCTTGTCAAAGGTGGAAATTATCAAAAACGTGTGGGAGTCAGAAGTTAGGTAAGGCAGAAAATGGAACAGCGTGCTAACAATTGTCGAGGGTACTAATACCAACCTAGAACTGAGCATTAAATAGAGGCAAAAGGATACACATGACAACCTTTTAATGTATGTTCTGTAATCCATAGTCTGGAGGGGAAGGAAAAGAGAAAGAGAGAGAGGGAAAGAAATAAAGAACCTGCCATGGAGGAGGGCTGGGGGAGGAGGGAGGGAACCGGGGACGTTGGTGGTGGGAGATGGGCACTGGTGGAGGGATGGGTGCTGGAACACTGTATGACCAAAACCCAAATATGAACATTTTAATTGTATATCTTTCTAATTGTAAAAAAACTTTAAAAAAAATAATAATAAAGGACTTACACAGGGGCCAAGCAATAACGCAGTGGGTAGGGTATTTGCCTTGCACTCAGCGAACACAGGTTCTATCCCTGGCATCCCGTATGGTTCCCTGGAGCACCTCAAGGAGTAATTGCTGACTGCAGAGCCAGGATTAACACCTGTGCATTGCCGGATATGAGCCAAAAAGCAAAAATATATAAATAAATACATAAATGAATGAATAAATAAATAAATAAAAGGACTTACACAGAACCCCTAACTTTTAACTTAGTCCTATTCTAAGTTCCTGCCCACTTGGGAGTTCCTTTTCTTTTCTCTTCTACTTTCCAATAAACATTTCTGTCTGAAAAAAAAGAACCATGATTTACAAAGTTATTGATAGTGAGTTTTAGGCATATATTTCTTTTTTTAAATTTTTTTTATTATACCACCATGAGACATACAATTACAAAGGTGTTCATAATTGGTTCTTGGTAATACAGTTTTCCAGCACCCATCCCTCCACCAGTGCCCCATTTCCACCACCAATGTACCCCACCCCCCTCCGCCCACCCCAGGCTGCCTCAATAGCAGGTACCCCCGTTTCCTCTCTCTCTCTCTGTCTCTGCATCTCTCTCCCTCTTATTTTACACATTGTGGCTAGCCCTGCAGATATTTAGAGTTTATCACTTAAGTCTCTTTGTGTATATTCAATGGTGAGTTTTAGTCTGCCATTACCATTTCCCACACTTAGTAAAACACTGGTATCTATTTATATCCTATTAATGAATGCAGTCATTCTATATTTGTCCTTTTCCTTCTGACTAATTTCAGCATGATAGTCTCCATGTCCATCCATTTGCAGGTAAATTTCATAATTTTGTCATTTCTGACGGCTGCATAGTATTCCATAGTGTAGATGAACCACAGTTTCTTTAGCCAGTCCTCTGTTCTCGGGCATTTAGGTTGTTTCCAGATTCTAGCTATTGTGAATAGCGCAGAGATGAATACAGAAGTACAGATAGTGTTTCTGCTATGTGTATGTGTTTTTCGGTCTCCCGGGTATATTCCCGGGAGAGCTATTGCTGGATCAAATGGGAGCTTAATATCTAATTTTTGGAGGAATGCCCATATTGTTTTCCAAAAGGGCTGGACCAGTTGGCACTCCCACCAACAGTGGATCAGAGTCCCTTTTCCCCACATCCACGCCAGCACTGGTTGTTCTTGCTGTTTTGGATGTGTGCCAGTCTCTGTGGGGTGAGATGGTACCTCATTGTTGTTTTGATTTGCATCTCCCTGATGATTAAAGATGAAGAGCACTTTTTCATATGCCTTTTGGCCATTCGAATTTCTTCTTTTTTGGAAGCTTCTGTTCATTTCTTCTCCCCATTTTTTGATGGGGTTGGCTGTTTTTTTTCTTGTGAAGTGCTATCAGTTAGATATATATTTCAACACCAATCCCACCACCAGTGTCAGCTGCCCTCCAGTGTTCCCATACTCCACCTCCCCTTGTCCCCAAGTCTGCCCCACCTGCCGCCTTGATAGGCACATTACAGAGTTTCTTGTTTGCAGCTTAAATCTTGTTTTCAGCGTTGTGAAGCTTCTGCTTTGGATCGATGTGCCACTCTTCCACTTCACCAGTATAATCAAAGCCTCAACCTCCGTTACCCCATCACTTCCCTGTCTCATCTGCTTCCTTCACTCCACGATTTCTATTCTAAAACACAGTCAGTTAAATGTTATGGGTCCATCTTGTGGGAGCAGAGACAGCTATTTAATTGTATTCAGAGTAGCTTGGGTTTTTAAAAGAATAATGGATTGTTTCTGACAGTTTAAAAGTATGATAGATTTAGGAGAGTCATACAATCATTATTAAAGTGGTGGCAGTGGATGGAAAGTTTTATGAATTATGTATGTCATCGCTTCAGTGGCTTACGCTAGGAGGGAGTCATCTGTCTGGATACATTGCTCCCTGATCTTAAGAAACAGCAACAGCTATGGGGGAGGGAAGTGTGTTCCACCAGGAGGAGGGAGGTGGAGCTGAACTGTGGTAAACTGCGGTGCTAAAAGTTATGTTGGAAAAAAATAAGTGCCTTTTGTAGAAGCAGACCTGTGGGTGGGAAGCAAAGAGTGGGGGTGCACTGGTGAACACTGGAAGTGGAGGAGAACACTGCTGAAGGGATTGCACCCCTGAAATCCGGTCACAAATAACTGCAATTTCACGGGACTGAATTAAAAACAAAAAGCAGTAACCCAAACTGTTTCAAATCAAGGTTGTAATGGAGTGCCCACTAGGTGGTGCTCAAATTACTGTATAGAATTCCATCACATTTCTTATAGGATCTAAGAATGTTAATTGGTGAGAACCAAAAGGGAGTAACTGTTTTATGATTTGCGCTTCAAGACATGAAAATTTCCTATGTTTAAAGAACCATTGTGAGGGGCCGGAGCAATAGCCCAGCGGGTAGGGCGTTTGCCTTGCAAGCGGCCAGCCTATGCCAGCCCAGGTTCGATCCCGGGCATCCCATATGGTCCCGAGCACCTCCAGGAGTGATTCCTGAGTGCAGAGCCAGGAATAGCCCCTGAGCATTGCCGGGGGTGACCCAAAAAAGCAAAATAAATAAATAAAAAATAAAAAATACCATTGTGAGTTTTAAAATTCATATGCTATTGACATAAAACAGCTTATTAGTGTTAGGTTTACCAAGTGATGAGTAAATATTGGTATATACAGATCTTGTTTACTGAGTGGTTATATTCCATCGTGATAAACCTATTGTGGTGTATCCTGTTGTATGCTGTGATTATATTCCTTGCTTACTGAGTGGTTGTATCTGGTTATGTCTTTCTTATTTACTGAGCAGTGATAGCCTGTTATAATCTGATGTGAGCTGAAAGTGTTGTCAGCACTTGTGAGCTGTCATTCAATACCACTGCCTAGCATCACAGGAGAGAATAATCATACCCCAGCTTCTGCTTAATGCATTTCACATCTTGGGAAAGTAAAAAAATTCTAGATCAAATCATAGTAAGTCTGGGGCTATTCCTATTGCAAAATTTCCCTGTAAGACTAGTTAACATCTATCATCATACACAGTTAAACATTTTTTTTCGTGGGATGAGGAACTTTTTGGAGGGAGGGTGTACTTGACAGTGCTCAGGGCTAACTTCTGGCTCAGTGCTCAGGGGTCACTCCTGGTGGTGCTTAGGAGTTTGTTCTTAGGTGGTACTATACAGACATCCAACCCAAATCAGTCTTGTGCAAGGCAAGTGCCTTACCTGCTGTATTATCTCTTTGGCTCCAAAGGATGAGAACTTTTCAGGTTTCTTTCTTTATTTTTATTTGGGACCACTCCTGGCTAGATTTAGGGGCTATTCCTTGCTCTGTGGTCAGGAGTGACTGCTAACAGTGCTCAATGGAATCCTACGAACTGGCAGAGCCAGCGTTGCAAGGCAAGTTCCATAATTGCCATGTCATCTCTCTTCCCCCAGTGCTGACTTTTCAAAGAGACATCTAAAATATATAAAATATAGTATTGTCATTATTATTGGACCTCCCGAGCAGAGAGCTCCACGGATCCTGTAGGCCATGCCCAGTGGCTCAGCCTACATGCCAGGAAGCTCAATGCTAGTGCCCAAGGATGCCATGCTGCTTAGGCCTTATGGTGCTGAGGACCTGAGCACTGATTAGTGCCCAGCTCCTCTAGCGCTACACTCAGATATGCTGGAGAATCATGTGGTGCAGGGATGAAACTGAGATCAAAACAGGCACAAAGCGTATGCCCCTAACCCTGTGCTAGGTCCACAGTCTATTATTAGCTCTAGACATCAGAATTCTCTCTAGACATAGAGTGTAATGTACATACATTCCTATGACTTGTATATTTTATAACCAGAAATGTGTATGTTATGTTACCTTCACCCATTTCATCTGCCTGACCTGTTCAACACAAACACCTGGGTCTCTAGAAACCACAAATATATCCTCTATGTATTTATGAAGCTGGAATTGTTGGTGGTGGTGTTAGTGTATTTTTAGATTCCACATATAGGTGGTAGTCTATGGTATTTATGTTTCTCTGACTTATTCTACATAGTATAATTCACATCCTATCCCATCATGTTGAAAGTGATACAAGTTTTTCCTTTCTATGTTTGAATAAGATTCCATTCCATTTCATCTATCTCGATATCTATCTCAGTTTTATTGTCCACTCACTCACTGGCAAAATCTTAGGTGACTTTCATGCCTTGGTTATTATAAATAATGTTGCAATGACCTTATTTATCAGAGTGTAAATGCCTTTTTAAGTTAATGTTTTCCTCTTTTTTTGGATAAATACTCAGAAGTGGAATTATTAGATCATATAGTAGTTCTGGTTTTGTTCACATGTGGTGATGTTCAGGGTTGCTTCTGGCTCTACACTCAGAAATTACTCCTGGAAGAGTTTGAAAGTAATTGGGTTGCCCAATTACTCCCAAATTGTATGGGATGCCCCGGATCAAACTCAGGCCAACTATGTGCAAGGCAGGTGCCCTATCCACTGTACTATCACTCCAGACCCATGTTTTCCATTTTTAAAGGAATCTTTATACTGTTTCCATAACCAATGCAGTAACTTAAATTCCCACTGAGAAAACCACACAAGAGTTTTCTCTATTGACATCTTCACTGGCGTTAACATTTTTTAAATCATGTAATAGCAAGATGTCTATGACTAAAAGGTGGGGGAATATGCTACTTCAGAGCCAACACAATCATTGTCGGTAGGATTGGTAGAAAGGGGGATTTCATTAAGCTGCTTTTTTTAATGAGCTTTAAGATAAATCCTAATATACAAGGTAGATTCTGGAGTATCTTTGAGGATTTTCATTTATATTATTATTTCTTTTGACTACCGGCACTATTAAGACTTGTTTTGTAATTTTTCCCCTTTTGTTTTGGTTTCGTGCCTGTCAGTACTCAGGGACTGCTCCCAGCTGGATGCTCAGGGGGTCACTCTCGGGTGCTTGCAGGAAATGATCTCAAGCCTCTTGCACAGACTCCACACCAATGAAGTCTCTCTCCAGTCCTTTATTCACATTCATACATGTTTTTTAAAGTCATCTGCATAATGGAAAAGATGCGGATTAAAAATTCTGTTGAACCTAGAACTGAGCATTAAATAGAGGCAAAAAGATACACATGACAACCTTTAATGCATGCTCTGTAATCCATAGTCTGGAGGGGAAGGAAAAGAGAAAGAGAGAGAGAAAGGGAAAGAAATAAAGAACCTGCCATGGAGGCGGGCTGGGGAGGGGGAGGAAGCCGGGGACGTTGGTGGTGGGAGATGGGCACTGGTCGAGGGATGGGTGCTGGAACACTGTATGACCAAAACCCAAATATGAACTTTTTAATTGTATATCTTTGAAATTGTAAAAAAAAAAAAAAACCAAAAACTATAAAAAAATTCTGTTGAAAGTGATGATTCAGAAGTAAAAAGGGGAAAAAGCAGTGAGCAAATGGAAAGACCAATTGCTGAGGCAAGAAAGACAGACAAGATACAAAACTTAGAAACAGAATGGGAGTTGGCGTAAGGACTGTGGTGGAGAGTCCTGGACACTTAGCAGTGCTGTGCACCAAATTTCTACATCCATACTAGAAACCTTAACATGGTTCTGATGGTTTACCTAAAGTGTAACTTTAAAGTTGGAAAGAAAGTAAATGATGTCACTGCTGAATGGCTTCAGGCTAATATGCAGTTAAGAAGTGAATTTTAATCCAAACCTTGACCTGAATCATTTCAAATATTTACCTTCTCTAATCCTATATTTGAACTGCTATCCGGCTAGAGAAACATCCATAAAAGGGTCTTTGGTGTCATTATCAATGATGGATATACACAAAATGTTAGAGGGTCTAGCCTGACGGAGGGCAACTTGAATACCTTCCCTCGTGTTGTTACTGAAATCCAACACTGCTCTTTCTTGAGTTTTGGGTCTGAGTTGTCTGGGGGTATTCTGGTTCCGTGGGAGTCCTCAAAAAATGCCAGTTGGAGTTTCTCTCTGGACTTTCTCCCCTCTAAAGGTAACTAGTATATTCATATGTATGGCGTTCCTGGTAGTTAATACACATATACACATCAGAATGTACACATACACAGTAGAATACTACTTTGAAAAGAAAGAAAAAATGAAATCATGCAATTCGCTGCTATGTGGATTGATCTGTAGAATGTCATGCTGAATGAAGTTAGTCAGAGGGAGAGAGACTGACAGAAAATTAACTTCTCTTGGGCGGAGCGATAGCCCAGCAGGTAGGGCGTTTACCTTGCGTGGCCGGTCCATGCCGGCCCGGGTTCTATCACCGGCATCCCATATGGTCCCCGAGCACCACCAGGAGTAATTCCTGAGTGCAGAGCCAGGAGAAACCCCTGAGCATTGCCGGGTGTGACCCAAAAAACAAAACCAAAAAAAAAAAAAAAAAAAGAAAGAAAGAAGGAAAGAAAGAAAATGAACTTCTCCCGTGTGGGAAATAGGGAAACATAGGAGGGGAAAACAAACGGCCAAAGACAATGGAGTGTGAGAACTGGTCTACAAAACTGAGCTCGCCCTGGCAGAAGACTGGGTGCGGCGTAGATGAGAGGAGGCATTGTAGTGGAAGGTGTGTTGGAATGTTGTACATAGGAAGCCCTATCATTCACAGTATTGCCTTTAAGTTTTATTTTATTAAAGGATCATGACTTTTTCTTTTTGGGTCACACACGGCAATGCTCAGGGATTATTCCTGGCTCTGTACTTGGGAATTACTCCTGTCAGTGCTCAGGGGAACATACAGGATGATGGGAATCAAACCCACATTATCAGTGTGCAAGACAAAAGTCCTACCCACTGCGCTATTGTTCTGGCACCTAAGGGCTCATGATTTACAAAGTTATTTATAGTTGGTTTTTAAACATCCATGTTCTAGCACCAATCCCACCATTAGTGTCCACTTCCTTTCACCAGCTTATTAACAGTATTCTAAATCATGGTGCCTAAAATTAAAAAACATTACAAAGTAGGAGGGTACAACAAGAGGGTGAATCAGAAGTCAAGTGTGACTATTAGGAAAATCAGATAAAACAGAAAATAGGAAAGTACCCTTAGGAGAAAAATCCGCCATTCATTCTTGATAGATTTGTTACTTATACATGAACTCTGTAATAAACAAAATAGCCAAAAATTTTGCCCCTCTTGGAGCTGAGGAGTTTGGCAGACAAATTCTTTCTGAGTTCTACCTGTTTGTGTGAACTTCCCAGAAGGTACCCAGAGAAGGAAATTTATTCACATTGTAAATATGTATAAACATTCAAGAATGGCAAACATTACTGGTTGCTGAGGTTATGGAATGAATGCTCGCCCTCCAGGAGCTCGGAATCCTCTGGAGAGGGCTATATATGTGCTTAGTTAGGAATTTGCATCTCAGTGTGGAATTGCTTTTTAGGAGAAACACTTAGGCTCCATCAGAAGTCAGTATTGATGGAGATTGTGGGGCGTCTGCCCTGCTTAGAGGAATACGATCTCATTCTCAGCAGAATATTATGGCAATCAGCTCATTAGCCTATATTATAGATTCTCCAAGGGCCTAAACTGAGCTGCATGCATTGGGAAGGATCGATCTGGGAGAAAAAGCCTGTCCCTGTACCCTTATTTCTCTCTCTTAGCACTGGCTTTTCACTCTTAGAAATTTATTCTACACCTCAATATATTATTATTTTGTATAACCAGTAATTCTATTAAAATATATTTTATCAATAAATTATTTCTAGTCTACTTTGAAACTTTTGCACAAGGCCTTGCCCTCAAATGACTTGTTGATTAAACACAGATAAATAGGGCCGGAGAGGAAGCTCAAGGGGCTGGAGTTCATGCTTTGCATGCAGGAGGCCTGGATTCCATCCCTGGGACCACCTGATCCCCTGAGCACCACCAGGAGTGACCCCTAAAGTGCAAAGCTAGGAGTAGTTCCTTAGCACTGCCAGGTGTGGCCCACCCATCTTTCTGCATATTGGGTAAATTATAAGCACCCCAAGTCCCCAAGGCATAAATAGCTGTGGTTTTCTGAGGGACTGGAGGCGATAGCCCAGCGGGTAGGGGCGTTTGCCTTGCACGCATCCCGGCATCCCATATGGTCCCCCGAGCACCGCCAGGAGTGATTCCTGAGTGCAGAGCCAGGGAGTAACCCCTGAGCATCGCCGGGTGTGACCCAAAAAAGCAAAAAAAAAAAGCTGTGGTTTTCTGAGAGACATTACATAAGGATGGACATGGCGTGGCTGTTTTCATTTTTTTCTCCTTCATGTTCTTTGTTGTTTGAAGAGCTACTGTGGATGGGGGCGTAGTTTCAACCAGTAAAGGGTCAGCAAGGCGTAGGAAAGGGTACTCAGAAGTGGGAAGGAGAAAGGGACCTTGTTAGGAACTACGATGCAGACAGCTCCCATCCATGATGCTCTGGAAGTGGTTGCCTCACCCAGCAGTGAGGATTGTGCTGATTCAGGAGAAGAAACTAGGATACAAAGACTGTGTGTCTTCATTCACTGATTATTTTCCGTGTTTGTGACTTGCCAGGTGCGGGCTAGTCCCTGAAGGCGCAGAGCGCTGCTTAGGTCACCATTAAAGAAATGAGGTTGGGATTGCTTAGAGTCTTAGTTCTGGTACCCCAAAAGGGTGAAATTATGGTCTGTGAAACTCTAAACCCAGCTCAGTGAAGGCATGGTTAGTGGTTTGGCTTGCAAAATGCTTTAAAATCATGTCTCCATGACCCGTTTTAAGATGAAGTTAAGCTTATAAAAGTTTTATATGGGGGAAACCACACATTAGAAGTGGAAAATATTACTGCTTGCTTTGCTTTTCATTCCTTCCCTCCACCCTCATCCTCTGGCTTCTGGAAACTGGATTCCCTAGGTCTGGGAGGAAAAGGAAACCCCTGCTTCACCCTGTTTAGTTCCTAGATGAGGTAGTTTGCTTTTAAAATTCAGGGAAATGATTTCAGCAATTGCTGGAGAAGCTGCTCTCAGTAGGTTTTTAAAGTTTTCTATTTATTATTTTGCTTTGGTTTTTGGGCCACACTCGGCGATGCTCAGGTGTCACTCCTGGCTTTGCCATCAGGAATTACTCCTGATGGTGCTCAGGGGACCATATGGGGGCTGGGAATTAAATCCAGGTCAGCTGTATGCAGGGTAAGTGCCGAACCCACTGTACTATTTCTCCGGTGCAGGGCCTCTGTGGGGTTTTAAGCAGAAGAGCCCTTGATGGTTGGTTACTCACTGAAATGCTCTAGGGAGAATTTCCAGGAATCCATGATGGTCAGTCATCAGCCTACCCTAGGCATCAGGAAGTTATAGCCCTTTTGGTGCCGGGATAGAACCAGGGCCTCATTTATGCTAGACAAGCAAATTCCACTGAACTACTGCCGTGACCATCCTCCCTTTGGGAGAACTGTGAGGCTATATGGAAGCAAGTTTCTGCCTGCATACAGGCCAAGTTGAGAGTGGGGAAGGGATAGTGTAGATAATGAAAATAGTGGCTGAAAAAAAAGAAAATAGTGGCTGAAATGAATGTGTGGAAATTAAAAAAAAATTATATATATAATTATATATAATATAAAATTATATATATAATTTTATATATAATTTTATATATAATATAAAAATTTAAAAATTATATTAAAATTTTAAATTATATTTTTAATTTAAAAATTTCATATTATAAATTACAAAATTTATAATAATATAAAAATTTTAAAAAATTATATATAATTATTATATATAATTTTATATATAATTATATATTATATCTATAATTTTTCTAAATTTCCACACATTCCTTTAAGAGAAGGACATGTAAATATATATACATGTAAATACACACACACACACACAAACACACACACTGTATGTACCAGTGCTCTGCTAGGCTTCCAAAGGGAAAATAATCCAAAATTTTTCTTCTTGGGGAAATCAGGCAACTGGATGTGATAGACTCTTGAAGATTAAAGGCAACCATAGTCAAAGAGTAGTCTGCAGTGGAATAATGTTAGGAGGAGTCTGAGCTGAAACCTCAGATGTAATCCTTAACCTGGGGGAGATCTGGGGAGAACTTTATACTTTGACTTCAGTCCATGTATACTAGGTATATGAGGGGCCTGAAATGGATCAACTATAAGGAAAGAGGACATGAGATGAAGCTTAAGAGGCCAGAAAGATGGGGGCCGGAGGCGATAGCCCAGCGGGTAGGGTGTTTGCCTTGTGCGCGGTCGGCCTATGCTGGCCTGGGTTGGATTCCCGGCATCCCATATGGTCCCCGAGCACCACCAGGAGTAATTCCTGAGTGCAGAGCCAGGAGTAACCCCTGAGCGTCGCGGGTGTGACCCAAAAAAGCAAAAAAAAAAAAGAGGCCAGAAAGATAGTTCATCTGACTGAGGGCTTTCTTTTGCATGTAATCACCAGCACCGAGGGTCCCCCCAAGCTCTACTGAGAACAACTTTTTGAACACAGAGCAGGAGGAGCCCCTAACATGGCCAAGTACGACCCCTAAAGAAACAAAACAAATAAAGAGATGGAAGTTTCAGAGGGTGGTAGAGGCCAGATCATAGGAGTGCCCTCGGGGCAGGCCAAGAAATGGGGTGCTTTCCTCAGCCCACCCACAAAGGGCTCTCCAGAGACAGGAGAGTTTGGAAAACTGGGTTCATCAGATCTTTTTTTCTTTAAATATTTAAAAACTGTAATTGAACCCTTGAGGTTTGAAAAAGTATAACAAAAATTATAAAGTCAACTTTAATTGTTCACACGGATCACCATTCTAACATAAGGGTATATTTTCTATATAACTTTGTATATGTTTATGGTCATCTTATTTATCAGCTATATTTTCCCTTTTTATTTTTGTTTCTGGGCCACACCTGGAGGTGCTCTCGAGGTTTATTCCTGACTCTGTGTGTCAGGGCTCGCCTCCAGGCAGGTCTTGGGGAACCCTGTTCGATGGCGGGGTCGAATCTGGGTAGGCTGTATGAAGAGCAAATACTCCACTTGCTGAACTTTTTGCCCTGGTCTTATATTTTGCTTTCCAATAAAACAGGAGCCACATGTATCAATGATGAGGACCTAGTTCTTTTTCTTTTCTTTTTTGTGTCACACCTGGCAACGCTCAGGGAGTTACTCCTGGATCTGCACTAAGGAATTACTCCTGGTGGTGCTCAGGTGACCATATGCAATGCCAGGGATGGAACCCGGGTCGGGCAGATGCAAAGTAAAGCTCAACCCACTGCACTATTGCTCTAGCCCCTCTAGGTTGACACTGGGTGGTTCTGGGGTAGGACTGGCACGTGGGGACAGGGATTGAACCCAGAATCCGGCACATGTTGGATTTGAGCCACATCGCTGACTTTTTTTTAATTGAATCACCATGAAAAATACAGTTATAGAGGTGTTCATGTGAAGTTTCAGGCATACAATGTTCCAACACCCATCCTCCACCAGTGTGCATTTCCCACCATCAATCTCCCTCTACCCTTATCCCCACCTTGTCTCTCTCTGTGGCAGGCAATTTCTCTCTCTATCTCTCATCTCTGTCTCTCTTTCTCTGTCTTTGTCTCTCTCTGTCTCTGTCTCTCTTTCTCTTTCTCTGTCTTCATCTTATTTTGGGCATTATGGTTTGCGATACAGATATTGAGAATTTATCATGTTCATTCCTTTACCTATTTTCATAATCTCTGGCATGTATATTTGCTTTTGAAGTTAACTTTGTTTTCTGCCCATGTCCCTTAGTTACAATTTTTAATTAAAATATATTGAAGTGATTCTGGCTTTATAATAAGTGGTCATCCAAAGACAGAGTTCCTAATGTCCTTCAGCCATCTTTCCTAAGTATTCACATTTTGCTCTCCTTACAAAATCTGCTTGCCCCAAGGATTAGGGAGACAGTACAAAGAGTAAGGCACTTGCCTAGCTGTGGCCAACCCCAATTCAGTCCCTCTATCAGAAATGGTCCTCCAAGCATCACCAAGTATGAGCCCTGGTCACAGAGTCAAGAGTAAGCCGGAGCCTGTGGGTGTGGCACTCAAACCAAAGTATACATGTACTTATGTTATATTTCCAGTAAACTTTGATCAGTAAGCAAACAGTAAAACTGATGCATTGCCCTGTGACAGTGCACATTCCCAGCTGGAAACACAGATGGGCTTGCCGGGAATTTCTCCTGATCACAGGACATCAAGTTGGAGAGGACAGTTCTGGACAGATGCAGGATATAGGTCTGTGAGACAAGATTTTAGAGACCCTCTAACTTACTTAGCCTGGTATAAGAGTGGCTGACAGCACTCTAACAGATGAATTCTCACTGATAGTGATAAATGACCTGCAGGTGTTTCTTCTTATATTAAAAAAAGTAATAAAATCGAGTTTCTGCACAATCTGGATCAGTTTAAACCAAGTCTTACCCAACATTTACTGGCATTGCTGAGAGCCAATACTAAGTGATTTATGATCAGTTCAAGAATTCTGGATTAAATCACTTGATTCTCACAGATCATCCAAGGAAAACACAAGGATTGGCAAAAATCATAACTAATGACAGAAACAGACTTTCCCCAAACCTATGTCCAGCTCCTTTGCTTGTTCCATTTCAGCATCTGATGTGATTGCTTCCCCTTTATTTTCATTATTGGCCACACCCAGCAATGCTCAGGAGCTGCTGCTGGCTTGGTACTCAGAGGTCCCTCCTGTCAGTGCCCAGCGAACCAAGTCAGGTTGACCGCATGTGGGCATCAAAGCCTTCTACTATCTCTCCTGTCCATGATCACTTCCCTTTAAAACACTCCTAATGCTTATTTGTCCTCTATGTGCCCCTTTTTCTCCACACTCCTCCCATTGCTACGAGACTACTCTTATTTCCCTGGATTGGTCTAGAGACCCCGAGGGTTTATCTCCTACTTTGGACGGCATTGTCTCGGAGGAATCATGAAGATTCACAGCTTCAAGTAATTATTTTTTGTTTGTTTCTTTTGTGTTTTGGGCCTGTTTTTTGAGCACCTGGCAATGCTCAATGTTTACTCCTGGTGGTGCTCAGGCACCACTTTTTTGCAAGACAAGCACCATACCCACTGTACTGTTGCTTGGGCCCATAAGTACTAGTTTAAAACACGAGAATCTTTTTATTGATTTCTTCCTCCTTCCTTTTGTTGTTGTAGTTGTTGTTGTTGCAGTGATCAGGGTCATATATATGTACATGGCTGGGGCACTTGCATATTTAATTGTGGTGCTCACCAGGGATTGCACATGTTGTCAAATACCTTGGCTGTTGAACTGTAACTCTGGCCCCATAAGTTGTATCTTTTGGGTGTGATTTTTTTAAATGTTTTGTTTTGTTTGGGGGCCATACTCAGTGGTGCTCAGTGGTTGCTCCTAGCTCTATCGCTTCCTTTGGTGGTCCAGGAACTATGTGTTGCTGGGAATCAAGCCTGACCCTCTCACATGCCAAACATGTACTCAGCAGTTGAGCTCTCTCTCTCTCTCTCTCTCTCTCTCAAACACCTAGGAATTGTTTTGTCTGTTTAGCTTTTGTGGTGTCATGGGTTGATTCAGGCCTTGTGTATGCAAGGCCTTCACTGCTGAGTCACATCCCTGACTGGTATGTAAAGTTTGTTATGTGCCTTCACCTGCTTCTTAAATCATTCTACTTTAATAACATTCTTTAGGGCCGGGAGGGATAGCCCAGCGGGTAGGGCATTTGCCTTGCGCAGCCGGCCTGTGCCGGCTTGGGTTCGATCCCGGCATCCCATATGGTCCCCCCGAGCACCGCCAGGAGTAATTCCTGAGTACAGAGCCAGGAGTAACCCCTGAGCATCGCCGGGTGTGACCCAAAAAGCAAAAAAAAAAAAATAATAACATTCTTTATAGAAATCCAAAAGATGTCTGCTGGGCTGCAGATGTAACTCAGTAGTGTATCACTTACCTGTCATGTTTGAAACTCTGTCCATCTCCAGCACTGCAAAAAATAACCAAGATCCCAAAGGCTAAATGTAAATAATCTGCTCTCTCAGTGTCTTCCTGTAATTGCCTGAATTGGGGTTCCCTTCCCTAGTGCAAATAAAGAAATTGTAATCCAAAGAATGTAGAGGTGATTAAGGTCAACTGAGGTCATGTGGGTGGGTCTTGTCTGCTATGACTGATTGTTCTTACAAGGACATGAGTTCTGTCCTCAGTATCCAGATGTAACTTGGACGAAGGCTTTGCATGTTTGAGGCAGTGGGTTCAACCTACAGGATCCTTCTCTTGCTCATGCCGTTTTCCTCTCTATGTCCACCTTCTCTTGCTATGTCATTTTCCTCTCTCTATGTCCACTCCTTCTTCCCCCACCACCCCCCAAAATGGAATTAGAGCACAGATAGACACAGAGAAAAACCCATGTGAAAAATCAGAGTGAAATGGCTATATGCAATCCAAGAAGATAGATTTCAAGCAAACTAATATACTTCCTTTATCTGAATTATAAAATGGTTTTCTCGATGCATCTCTCCAGTCCTGTAACATACTAATATTTGGAGTTCTCTTTTCAAATACTCACAACACCTTTCACTATCACTGAATATCACTGAATACTTGCTCTGTATTTTTCCTTTCAGTTGATTGTCAGTGCTATTATTCTAGCCCACTGTGATGTGAATCTTAGTAACCGTAACACTTTTCTCCCTGTGTACAGATATCATCTTTTATAATTTTACTTTTATTATTTTCTGGATGGTGAGTACAACTCATCCTGAGTGATTAATAATTTGATCATCATTGAAGAGTCCTTTCTTCTCTCTCTTCTTTAAGAACTGGAGATTTGTGAATGTGGACCTGTGACTGTATTTTCCTGAAGAGTGTACCTCTTTGACTGGCAAATAGCAAATGCTCTTTGCTTCTTTAGTCTCATCTCTCACTCCATAATCTGTGGGAGCAGAGGTGAGACAGGAAAGTAAAGACATAGATCCCTGCTTTGTTCCTACACCAGCTATGCTTTAAAATAGTAACAAGTGAGGAGCCGGAGCCATAGTCCAGCGGGTAGGGCATTTGCCTTGCACGTGGCCGATCTGTGCCGGCCGGGTTTGATCCCGGTATCCCATATGGTCCCCGAGCACTGCCAGGAGTAATTCCTGAGTGCAGACCCAGGAGAAACCCCTGAGCATTGCCAGGTGTGACCCAAAAAACAAACAAAAAATTAACAATTGTCTACTATTTCCTTTAACCAAAGGTGTTTCTCCATATAATATAGCACATATATGGGGTACAGGTATTGAAGATTAGTGTAAGGTTAAATCAGAGTTTTGTTTTTTGGTGCTCAGTGGTAACTCCTGGCTTGTGCTTAGGACTTGCTTTTGACAGTGTTCTGGGGATCATGCAGTGCTGGAGACTGAACCCAGACATCTTGAATTCAAAGCTTGTTGAGCTAGCTCTCCGGTCTCTTTGTTAGAGTTCTTGTTTTGTCTCCATCTTTTTTTTTTTTCTTTTTGGGTCACACCCGGCAATGCTCAGGGGTTACTCCTAGCTCTGCACTCAGGAATTACTCCTGGCGGTGCACAGGGGACCATATGGGATGCCGGGGATCGAACCCGGGCCGGCACAGGCCGGCCGCGCAAGGACAACGCCCTACCCGCCGGGCTATCGCTCCGGCCCTTGTCTCCATCTTTTGATATCTTTGTAATTTGGGGGGCAAAGTCCTATCGCTTTGATCTCAATCTAGGTGAAGACAATATTGTAAAGTTGAATAAAATAAATGTGTAAAATATTTTTAAGGCACAAAGAAATCAGTTAGGGTATTATTTATTGGTACTGGCTTTCTTGTTATTTCCCATATTTTGTTTTCTCTTTCTGTTGCTCCCGTCTTCCTAGGTTCCCAGTAATCTTCTTAAGGGCTGAGATCATAGTTTATATATTTTTCCATAACTGAATAATAATAATAATATTAATAAATGTTAAAACATTTAAAAACTAATCTCTAAAATGACAGTAGTTGGAAAGTAGAGCGATTATTCAGTCTGCTTGATATGACAGGTTCTGGATAAGCTTAGCTATCCCAGCATAATTATTAAAGTACTTCCTCAGACCTTCAAAAGAGTGTTTATTTGGTAGGCAGTTTATATGGCACCCCCACCCAGTGTGTGACCTCTCATACGCAGATCCATGATAGTTTGTTTCATGAAGAGTCAGAGGGAGACAGGGAAAAGTTTCTCAGAAGGAAGAAAGCCTGAGAAGAGAGTTGAATCCAAAAGTAAGAGTTCCATTTGGGAGAATGTTTCAACTAATGGACCTTATAAAGCTCATGGTTCTATTTATTTTACTTAAATGTTTGGATGTCAGATAATATAAACTAACTGAATTTCAGTGCAACTTTGCCAAGTTTGGTCTTTGAATTTAACTTTTGGCTCATGTGTGTGGATAGGTAAAAAGCTTAAAAAAGCTATTAATCAGATGGTTGTATGTTGTTGAAAGTTTAAAGTTGTCATCTCTATTCTAATTGTTTGGTCTTACTTGTTTTTAATACCATAGAAATATAGGTAAATATTGTTTAGTTAGAAATGCTATTAAGATAGCATAAAACTAAATCTTTCTCTATTACCTTTCATTCACCAATTTTATCTTTCTATATATAAAACACTTTTAAATAAAATGAGGCAAAATAGATTGAGTATGAATAAATTAGAAATATTAAAACATTCTATAAAAATAAACATATAATATTTAAATTATTTTTGTTTTTGGGTCACACTCGGCAGTGCCTAGGTCTTACTACTGGCTCTGTGTCAAGGATCACTCCTGGTGCTGTCAGGGGATCATCTAGGGTGCTGAGGATCAAACCCAGGTTGACCACATGCTAGGCAAGCACCCTACATGCTGACTATCAGTATGGCCCCAGAAATATGTAATCTTAATAAATAAATACACTCTTTCAGAAGAAGCATTTGGCAAAATACATCAAAATGTCAAATACAGATATTGTTTGCTCAGTAGTTTCCATTCAAAGAAATAAACAAGCACACAAATATATAGACACAAGGATGTTTATTGTATTGTAGTTTGTAATTCTGAAGCTCTAGATGAGACTTAATATGTCATTAATGAGAAATTAGTAAAAACATGTCATAGTCTCATAATCTAGAACTGCAGTCTTAGAGATGATGGTATATTGTTTTGTTTATTGGTAGAGAGAGGTTTCAAACATGTCATTTGAACAGAAAATAGACAAAAAGCAATTAATCAAGTATGATCATATTTATGTTGTCTATCTCTACCTGCACTTAAACACAGAAACACTTATATAAGTAAACTTTAAGCAGTTATGTATAGACATTAATAAAGGTGGCAGATGTTCCAGACCCTGAGTTCAATTTTCTGGCACCACATTCTGTATCTTCCACCATGGCACTCAAGAGTAACCCTGGTAGGCCCATCACCTCTGGGGGTCCCAGAAGCAACCGGATGAAACTTCGCTCACCACACTAGCCGCCACCTTTGCTGTCCGGACGCTGCAACATAATCAGCCCACCGGGAGGGATGCTACCTCAAGACTAGATTAACTGAGCAAAACGAGTTCGAGCCCAGGTAGGCAGCTCCCAGAAGCGGGATTCACCGGGAATTCGTCAGATGGAGCTGAGGCTGGCCCTTCCCCCCTCCATTTTGTCTGAGCCTGGTGGCCCTGCCTAGGAGCTGCCCCTGGGAGGACCAGCCATAATATGCAGAGCCTCACACACAGCTGGGGAAGCTGGAACTCGGCTCTCCCCAGGCTTAGCTGACCATGGGGCTCCCAGGAGGACAGATGGGTTTTGGGAGTGGGCCCATCCCCTCTGGGGGTCCCGGAAGCAGCCGGATGAGATTTGCCCACCACACTAGCCGCCACCTTCGCTGTCCAGCCGAGCGGTCCATCAAACTAGTGGAAACTGTTATGTCCTTTAATGTACTGCATTCTACGATGTGTAGGAAAGTAAGGCGGGAGGGGAGAGATAGAGAGAGGAGAGAAAAGACATACAGAACCCGTCAAGTAGTTGAGGTGTGGGAGGGGGAGGGAGGTGGGGACATTGTTGATGGGAGATGGGTTCGGGTGGAGGGATGGGTGTTGGAACACTGTAGAACCAAAACTCGACATGAGCATCTTGCAATTGTATGTCTAAAAGTGGTGTAATAAAATTTGAAAAAAAAATTAAAAAAAAAGAGTAACCCTGGTAACACTCTGATGCGGAGAGCGACCCTATAATATAAAACTAGAAAGTACATGAAGGGAATGGGACATATAAAATGTTGATTTGTTTTTAGAGGAATGGTGTTGGGATTAAAATATTTTATTTGTCATATTTTTTGTGCATCTTAATTTAAAATAAACTTATATTACTTTAATAACAGAAAAAAACTTAATTTTGCTTAAAAATAAATAGAGGGGCCAGAGAGTGCAGCAGGTAGGGCATTTGCCTTGCAAGTGGCTGACCCTGGTTCAATTCCCATATGATCCCTCAAGCACCACCAGGAGTAATTCCAGAGTACATAGCCAAGAGTAACTCCTGAACATTGCCGGTATGACCCCCAAAACAAAAACAAAAATAAGATAGTGCTAAACAAAAGTGAGTAAAACATCATTTTTTTTCAACTTTACCTATAGTCAAAGAGAATGAGAATGACTGACCTCATGACGTGTGGGTTGCTCTGGCTTCTTGCTAGGCTTACTGGGATGACGGGTGTCAGTTAAAACCTGCCTAGAACTATATACAGTGTATAAATATGAAAGATCCTGGGAAGGACCTGATCCTAAAATCAGCACTATCTAAGAATGTTGCACGGCCACAGAGCGGCCGTGTGCCAATGGAGCTTTGGGTCTGGCATGGGTCTCTCTTCTGGGGTAGAAACTAGTAACAATTATGGACCTCAATTCCATGACCTGAAGAATGGTGTGAGGCTCTTCCTGTCCCTGGAGCAAGCAGATGCCCTTGGGCTACACTTGCTTGCGACAGGACGTATGGAGATGTTACTGGTGCCTGCTCGAGCAAACCGATGAACAACGGGAAGACAGTGATACAGTGATACCCATGGTCATTCATTCAAAAGTTTTCCTCCCAGCTGGAGTGAGGAGTTGCTGCTAACATTTTGTGCCAATATTTCTAAATGCTGAAGTAAGATTATCTTTGACCAGCATTGTTGGGTTTTATAAAAATAACAGATAAAATATGAGAAAAACATGAGAAATATTTTATTCAGTGTCTCAGTGTTTAACCAGTAGCAAATGTCTTTGGTTTTGGATGAAATAGTGTACAGTTATTTTATAGAAAAAGGATCCTAAGACTTTGTTCTTTCAGAGCAAATGTTTGGCATGAGAAAAGGCCGGTTATATATTTTGTTGATTACATGTGTAATTTCATGAACTAGAATTCACAATATTTAGTTCTGCTCTCAATGAACTGACTTATTCTAATGAAATAAAAAGAAAGTATATGGGAGCTGGAGTGATAGTGGCATCACATATGGTTCTTCAAGAACCACCAGGAGTAATTCCTGAGTGCAGAGCCAGGAGTAACTCTTGAACATTGCCGGATATGACCCAAAAAGGAAAAAAAAAAGGTGCATGTAGAGGATAGAGGAAAAAAAGTTTTGTTTTTTTTTTACTTTTTGGGTCACACCTGGCAATGATCAAGGGTTACTCCTGGCTTGCTCTTTCACTCAGGAATTCCTCCTGATGGTGCTCGGGGGCATCATAAGGGATGCTGTGGATCAAACCCAGGTCAGCTGCGTGCAAGGCAAATGCCCTACCCATTGTGCTATTGCTCCAGCCCCAAAGGCAAGTTTTTCTAAATACTAAATAGAAGGGCTATTTATTTCTTAGTTTAACACTTTACTTTTTTAAATTTGGGGAAACCAATGGCGTTCATGACTTACTCTGGCTCTGTGCTCAGGGATCAATCCTGTGGTACTCAGGGAATGCCAAGAAAACCAAGCAGTGTGGTGATATTTTTTACATCTGATTCAATCTTATTTCATTGTTGACTTCAACATGCAAATTAATAATCTACAAAGGTTTTGTGTAAACTTCTGAAGTGCCTCTTGGTATGTGACGCCAGGGATTAAACGTGGGTCAGCCATGTGTGAGGCAAGCACCTAACCCCTATACTATCTCTCTGGCCCTTATTACCTAATTATAATCTCATAATGGACAAACCCTTATCCCCAAGTCCTAATGGTCTTTGTCATGTGACCAGATCCACAGATCCCTTAAATGTTCATTGATGAATTAAGCATATCTCTTTCCGCCCCTCTGTTCCTTGGTTCCTTAAGATGTGTAAGAAATCAGCCATCCTGGGCCGGAGCGATAGCCCAGCTGGTGGGGCATTTGCCTTGCACGCAGCCAGCCTGTGCTGGCCTGGGTTCGATCCCCGGCATCCCATATGGTCCCCCGAGCACCGCCAGGAGTGGTTCCTGAGTGCAGAGCCAGGAGTAACCCCTGAGCATTGCCGGATGTGACCCAAAAAGCAAAAAAATAAATAAATAAATAAATAAAAAGAAATCAGCCATCCCTCCTCAGGACCCAGCTTTAAATGACTATATTTGGATCTTAAAAAAGAGGGATGGGAAGAAATAGCAGGGATGAGAGACTTTGGTGCCTGTCATAACAATGTGAATGTTTGTCATATTCCTTAAATAGATCAGGTTAAAAGGGTGGGTGGAAGGAACTTGGAATGGAATGCTAACATTAATACATAAGTCTACCTAATGAATGATAACTAAACTAACGGGTGTGTAGAAGAATCTTAAAAACACTGGAAAGCAGTATTTCACCATATACTTTGTAGCTTAAAAGATCTACACTGAAGTAGAAACGAACATCAGTAGAAGAGTACACAGAAAACTGTATAGGAATAATGTTTGGGGGTTAGGGTACATGCCTTACATGCTCAGGAACCTGCTGAGATCTCCAGTAACACAGAATTCTTTAAACATGGCCACCCCAAGATCACAAGGCCTAAGCAGCAACACATCCTTGGGCCCAAGAATTCAACTGTAGGGCCTGGTTGGTTGGGCGGAGTATCACAGTGGCTCCTGAGCCCCCGAACACTGTTTGGGAGTCTCCCCGCTTGAAAAAACATTATCACCATGCTGATCAGTCTTCTGTGCTAAGGGGAAAATAATGCTGAAGAGATGAGGAGTAGCGGGCACAGCTGGCATGCTGCAGGGCTAGAAACACTGAGGGGTGAAAAGTCACACTAGAGATCAATGTTTTAGCAGCTGCGAAAATTGGGCTTTCATGAAAAGCCCAGTTGGGCTTTAAATAAAAGGTAGGGAGTCATTTTCTTCTTTCTCTAAACTTTGGAAAACATTTACTTCCTTTATACAGTAAGACTGACATTTTTCAAGTTATTTTAAAATTATATAGTGGGGGGCAGGGGCTAGGGCACTACTGGTAATAGTCAACCAACTGGCTGGATAGTTCAGTGCTCAGGTCACCAGGGCTAGTCCCGGCAGTGCCCTGGGTGGGCATGAAGTATTGGGGACAGATCTTGGGTCACTGTGCAGGTAAGGCATATGACCCTGAGGAGTCTGCTTGGTCCTTTGCTTCCCTTTGTTTTCCTTATCTTTCCTCCACTCCCTTCCCCCTTCCTTTTCTCCCTTTCCATTCCCTTCCCTGTAGGCCACAGCTTCCCTATAGGCCACACAGAGTTGCTGCCGGGTAGCTTCTAGTGGTGACCATGTAGTGTCAGGCGTTAGTTGCCAGCCAGTGTCTAATTTCCCGCACATGCACAGTTGGGGGCAGGGGGATGGTTTACGCAAAGCCTTTGGGTGATTATTGATTTGCGTGTTGAAGTCAAGAATGAATTAAGATTGAAACCGCATGGAATTCTGATTCTATCTTCTGTTGTTGTTTCTACAGCACTCAGTCAAAACAGGCACATCAGAAATACTGCCCATTTCTAGCTAGCAGAGAAATGCTAAGGAAAAAAGTTAGAGGTTCGGGGCCGGAGCGATAGCCCAGCGGGTAGGGCGTTTGCCTTGCACGCGGGCCGGCCTGTGCCGGCCCGGGTTCGAATCCGGCATCCCATATGGTCCCCGAGCACCGCCAGGAGTAATTCCTGAGTGCAGAGCCAGGAGTAACCCCTGAGCATCGCCGGGTGTGACCCAAAAAGCAAAAAAAAAAAAAAAAAAAAAAGTTACAGGTTCTTTTATGCATGAAGAGGGCCACGCTGGCTGGACTTGGAGCAGGGATTTGGGCTCCTCCACCCATTCCTCCACCTCCATGTCGGTAGGCATGGAGCTCCCAGCCACCACAGCCAACAGCCAGAAGAGAGACACTCCAGACCCACAGATGTGCTGGTGCTACCGCGCGACACTCATAGACAATAATGGAATCTAGGACTAGGTCCTTCCCAGGATATATCACGTTTATACACTGTAATGCTCATTCTAGTTGCAACAAACTGGAGAGGTTATGGGGAATGGGGAATTATGATGTCACACTAGAACTCACTATTGAATATGCACACAGAGACATCATAAACCATTAATATTTGTAGGGCAAGCCACAAAGTGTAAGAGGAGAGAGAGAAATACAGGGACAGAGACAGAGAGAAAGAGAAAGAAAATGTGCCTGCAATAGGGACAGGCTGGGGTTGGGTGGGGGAGTGTTTGGGATGTGGGTGGTGGGAATGGGGCACTGGTGAAGGGATGGGTGCTGGAACACTGTATGGCAGCGACCCAATTATGAACATCCTTGTAATTGTATATCTCACATGGTATAATAAAAATTTTATAAAAACTTGCAGGTTTCATCTACTGTTAGCAAGTCATGAAATTCTCACTTCCAAATTTTACCCAGATATTATGAAACGTTGTCTCACCTGGCCACTTATGATGGCACTATAGTAACTTTTGAGACAAATCTCTTTATGTTTATCGCTAAATTATTAGTTTTTCAATCCTTTTTTAGCAGTTACATTTGAATAAATCCAAAGTTAAATTAATGAGTGTGTGTATATATATAAACATATACTATTTTATAAACATAATATATAATAAATATGTATTTACATATATTTTCAGGTTAACTCTTGAATATTTTATGTTATACTTTATTTTATTTTATCTTATATTCAGGTGATGAATCATTAGCATGGAACTATTTTTGGCATTCTGTTTATTTTTTCTGGCACTGTACTATGTATTTCATTGATTTCAAAGTAATGACTGAATTTTAATAGTTCATTAAAAATTGTGCATATGTTAACTGGTGGAGGGATGAGTGCTGGAAAACTGTGTGACTGAAACCCAATTATGAACAGCTTTGTAATGGTCTATCTCACAATGATTCAATTAAAAAAACTTGTGTGCAAGTAGCTCAGTGGCAGAGCACTTGCCTTGTGTGAGGCTCTGCTTTCCATCCAGACACCGCATGTTCTCCCAGCCACTGCCACTAGCAACTCCTGAGCATCAAGTTGGGAGTAGCTTCTATTCACTACCAGGTGTGGCTCACAAACCCAAAAGGAAAAAAAAAATGTGTCTAGTGGAGATGTGAAAATTGTTGCTTGATACAAGATACAAGATAAATACGTAAAATGACTTAGAACAGATTTTTTTTTTTTAGTTTTTGGGACACACCTGATGATGCTCAGGGGTTACTCCTGGATTACACTCAGAAATCATACATGGGGATGCTCAAGGATCATACAATTAAAACACATTAAACACATTGTACTTCCTTAATATGTTGTAAGGTTGTTAAAATTAACAATTATTCTAAATAACCAATTAGGAAGAGAGGCTTTCCCCCTATACCTGACTCTGCTTAGGGGCCACACCTGGTGGTTGTAGGGGAACATTTATGGTTCTAGGATTTGAACTGTTGAGGCTGTAGCAGCAGGCAAGATGTTTTAACCTCGTTACTATCTCTACAGCTCTGGAAAATAACTTCTGAATAACAATTTGTGGGGACTGTTTTGTGGGAACAAATCAAACATTCTGACAGCCTCCCTATTTTTGTCCTTAGACCAATCAACTCAATAAATAATTCTGTTATAAAATCCTATTCTCTCAAATTCAAATAAAATAACTGTTGAAGCAGGATATATCATTGCTTAAATTAAAAATAAATGACTGAAAATTTAAATTTGTGAGAATTTTTTTTAAATTATTATAGGTTGTATTTCTACTATGAGAAGGGTCATAAATCAGAAAGGTAACTGTTAATGTATTTTATGATTAGACTAATTGTTCTCACACTGGAGGAATGTAGACAAGTGCTTAAGTGGAAAAAAACTCAAGGATACCCAGAGTTGATGTCTGTCATTTTGAGGGCATTGTTATTATGCTAATCGTATTTATAGCTAAGATAAACAGCAAACTTTTTACGTATTAAACACAAATAAAATTGTAAAATGAAGACATGTTAAATGACCAATATTAAATCCATTGGCTGATGTTTTGCTGAAATCAAAGAGCATGTGCTCAGGTTAATAATAGAAATATTTAGTCACCTTCTTTTAAAAAAAATGGTGAACACAGTGGAACATCATCTGAATCATTGTCATTAGTGTGGCTGTTATTTATCCATTTATTTTTAGAAAGTGAGTTGGTTTGTAACCACTACAATTTATTGGAGGGCTAATCAAGTTAATAGCTCATCACCAAGCACTGGAAAGAGGTATCTAAAGATATCATCAACTGAAAAGCTTTCACTGTGCATTAACTTATCTATGATTTATATTATTGTTAAGTTGTTCACATAAAAGTAGAATTAGGGCAGCCTTCTACTTGCAGTGTCAGCTGGGGAATGATCAGATAGTCCACCAGTTTCTTTGGAGTCACTTACACATTTTGGATTCTAAACCTTGTGAAAATCCTTCTGTCCTAACACAAATTTCTCCTCCAAATACCGTGACATTTTAGTGTGCTTAGTGAACTATGTTATCACTGTCTTATTTGAATATAATAAACATATTCATTTAAGTCATTTCTATAATATCCCAAATAGTACTTAAAATACTGGCTTGTTGTAATATTGAACCAAGAATTGCCTTGTTATATATCATAAGAAACTATAGTCTTACATGAGAATGTCTTGTACTTTTGAATTATTCCTGCAAGGGAGAAGCTATTTTTGTCTTTATAACCATGTGGGGGAAATCCCAAATAAAAAACAAAGGTGATGTAGGAGGGTTTGTTGATTGACCTTTTGAAATTGGAATCTGCTCATAATCTAGGGGTAACTAGACCATGCTTCCTCATCTACAAGCCAAAGTTTATTTCTGATGATTATATGACACCAATGGGACTGGTGTCACATGCAGTTGCTAGTACTGAAGTCATACAGCACTATATGAAAATAACTGTCTTCCAGATGACATAGTGAATGATTTTTACTAAACTGTTTATCATAAAAATGAAGGGAAAATTTGAAAAATAAATAGTGATTAGATTGAATGAAGGGACTCCAGAGATTCAGTTGGTTTGAGATTCCTGGGTTAGATCATTTAAACAAAATTGCTTTGAAAATGATAATGTGTTCCACAAGTGCCAATGCCTTTATTATTAGGAAACCGATATAATTGGAAAAGTCTGGATTTAATATAAAATTAATTCAAAGGATTGGATTAATTCTATGCAGCAGACAGAACATCCCCAAAGTTAAGGTCATTATAGAGTTTCCAGGAAAGCAGCTGCTCCTATAACTGCACTGGAAAAGCACAGTCTGATTTCTTCACAAATAAATGGGCCCAGGGGAAGTGACACCTTGACTCTGAGTTGCCTGTATGGCCTGGGTATGTGTATGTGTAGGGTGAAATGTAAGCTGTATTGATGGGGGAGGGAAAGGAACCTGATGGTGAGAAAGAGGTGATTTGGGGAGCCTGCCTCACTCATGTATGGTGGGATAAAGAAGCTCAGAAAGAGTCAAAAAGGCTCAGTAAGGTGGAACTCCGAATATATACTACACTGTTTCTGGGGAACTAACTGTAAAATAAACTTGCAGGAAAAATTATGTTGTTTCTACATGGATGATTAAAACAATTTTTTTAATTGAAATACAGTGAGATGCATGAACACAGTTGTTCATGATTTGGTCTCAGTTATATAATGTGCCAACACCCATCCCATGGAGAAGTTGTGAGACCATGGGTCCTTGGTTGACAGATTATTTTGTTGTTCAAATAGGAGAAAATGCAGATGAAATGATTCCACATGTATTAGAAAGATTTCTTTCCCCTCTGTTCTAAGGATTACACTGAGCAGTGAATGAAAAGTGTTTTAATTAATCAGAGTAATAATTAATCAGAATTTTTAAAAAGTTTAGTTTTTGATACATAAAAATAATTTCCTAGCTTAGAATGCAAAAGTTTGGACATGATCATAAGTGAGTTAGTCAAGTTGGAATAAAATCTTGGCATCTGAACATGATCATATTTACACCTACTTCAGTTTCCCGAAACCAGCCAACTGAAAGAAAATATTTTGATCCAGGATTTCAATGGAAAAGCCAAAACCTAGAGCAAAAACACATCTTCTACAAAGGATTACATCATAAAATGTATGAGAACCCATCTGGAATAGAGATAAAGACAGAAGAGTTCAGAACAGTTCAGCAGACAGCAATGGGGTAGCTCTTCTGAGCCAGAACTGCGGTTCAGGCAGAAGCACAAAAATTGAATGAGATTGTCTGCTTGGTCTCAAGGATTGTGCGATTTATTTATTTATTTACTTATTTATCTATTATTTATTTATTCTTTCTTTCTTTTTCTCCCAACCCCTACTATGTGATTTAATAACCAGATTCATGCCCAAAACTCAAATACTCAGGAGTATTTTAAGTTCAAGCAATAATAAAATCTAGTTGAATTTATGTAAAAAAACCACCAGTTCACTGAAGAAATTTCCATTCAAGTAGTTATATGAACAGTACATGAGAAATGCCTATAATTAGAGAGAACAAAGTGAAAGTCTGTTTGAGGATAATTGATTAGTTTTTTCTTTCTCTTTCTCTCTTTTCCACAGGTGTTGTACTATTGCTCTAGCCAGATTCTTTGCTTCCATCCCTTTCTTCAATTAAATTCATTTTATAAGCATAAGTTAATTCCTGGGGCTATCAAGATAGAACAGTGGGTAAGGTGCTTGTCTTGAATCTCCACCTGGATACCATCCCCACACCATCTATGGTCCCCTGAGCACTACCAGAAGTGATCCCTGAGCACAGAGCCAGAGTAAGCTCTAAGCACTACCAGGTGTGGTCCTCACTTCCTCCTCCCCCCAAAAAAATGAAAGGAGTAATGTGATTTTAGGCAAATGGGTCTGTTATAGTGTATTCTAGTGAGTTTAAACTAGGGAAAGAATTAGAAACAGACTAGTAAATTGTTGAGTGCCAAATTGGGTTGTGAACTTACTTAAAATAGTTCTTAAATCATTGTATGTGCTAAGCTTACATGAATAATTAGTACTATAAAATTAATTCCACCAAAAAATCATTCCAATCCTGTATAATAATAAAATTTCTAGACTTATGGTGCCTGGGAGTAATTATCTATAAATGATAAGTGGTGCTCATAAATACCATTATTTAGAATTATTTCCACATGGTAAATCAAGTCATATGTTTTCCAGTTCTCATTGTAATCACTTGTAAACATAAACAATACTGAAGTAAATAGTTTTACTGGGTACTGAGTTCATTGTGAGATTCATTTCATACCCCTCTTCTCTACCATACATGCTCACACTTCATATGGATAAACTGGAAGCAGATATGTTGAGTTAGATCCCATCTAGTTCCTGTTCTGTTCCTCTCCCTTCCACCATAGGACCCCATGTCCAGTTCTTCACAATGATACCCAGAGAGTGGGCCAGGCTCATGGTCCAGCCAGAGGTTTTGACTACTTGGATATATTCAAGGTGCTGAGACACTCCAGACAATACAAGCTATTAGGGCAGCTCAGATAATTCCCTACCGGGTTATTCATACCCAGAGTGACAAATCACATGACAAACAGGATGGGGATTTAGGCAAAGGTCTTGGCTGTTGGGAAAAAAAGAAATGCTGGTACCTGAGTGTTACAGAAACAAGGGATGCAAGTAGATGAGGAAGAGGTTCACATTGCCTAGAGGCAGGACTACTGTGTCCCAGCATTGTGGACGGAAGTGGCAAGGGAACTCTGACCAGGCTCAGACATCCGTCCAACGACAATGAGGGACATGTTCAGACCTAATCTGTAGACAAAGCAGAGAATTTATGCGTTAGGAGTGATGGGAAATGGAGAAGGGAAAATGAGGATTAGGAGAAGGAAAAAAAGGAAACTATTTTAAACATTCCCCCACTGAAGCACTATAAGAGAATGAAGGGCTCTTCTTCCCAGCTCTGACAGATGCCTCCCATCCCCCCACAAGGTGTGTGTGTGACCCCTGCATGGCCCACGGAACCACCCACCCACATCCCAAAACTCAAAACCGTGCAGACGCATAGCGTCCCACGCCGAACTACTTACTATTTATCTTATATGAGGTCCCTGCACTCTTTGCCACCCAATCAAACTCTGCAAACAACCCAGACACCTACTAACTATACTATCTAGCCACCCAAGAACACATATTTGCAACATACAATAGTCATAATGGTAAAGTAATGCAGAATTCCATCAAGTAGTGAGTTAAGTCACTAGCCCAGATGAGCCAAGCAATAGGGATGAACTATATAACCTCTCTGATAAGGAATTTAGTAAGGAATTGTTAAGGATGAATATGGAACTCAAAGAAGCAAAGATGGGGCCGGAGCGATAGCCCAGCGGTAGGGCGTTTGCCTTGCGCCGGCCGGCCTGTGCCGGCCGGGTTCGATCCCGGCATCCCATATGGTCCCCCGAGCACCGCCAGGAGTAATTCCTGAGTGCAGAGCCAGGAGTAACCCCTGAGTGCTGCTGGGTGTGACCCAAAAAAGAAAAAAAAAGAAGCAAAGGAATGCACAAGGAACTCAAAGAAACAATGCAAAATTAATAAAATACAGGAGGATATGCGAGAAGAAATGAGGAAGTTGCAGACCAAAATACAAACAGAAATGACAGATATTAAAAATGTGGTAAGTGAAATGAAAAACACACTGGAAGGCCTCCATAGCAGACTAACAACTGCTGAAGAAAGAATTGGTGCTCCAAGACGAGGTTCAAAGATTCTGTAGACAACATGAGAAGATTGAAAAAAAAACCTCACAGTTAATGAACAGACAGCAAAAGATAATTAGGATGACACAAAGAGACTTAAGTGATAAACTCTAAATATCTGCAGGGCTAGCCACAATGTGTAAAACAAGAGGGAGAGAGATGCAGAGACAGAGAGACAGAGAGAGTAAGAGAGGAAACTGGGGTACCTGCTATTAAGGCAGCCTGGGGGGTGGGCGGGAGGGGGTGGGGTACATTGGTGGTGGGAATGGGGCACTGGTGGAGGGATGGGTGCTGGTATACTGTATTACCAAGAACCAATTATGAATACCTTTGTAATTGTATGTCTCACGGTGGTATAATAAAAAATTAAAAAAAAAAAGATAATTAGGATGAAGCCAAAAGGAATAACATATGGATCATTGGGGTCCCAGAAGGGCAAGAAGAAAATCCTGATGAAGAAGAAACTGTCAAAGCCATCATTTCTGAGAAGTTCCCGAACTAAAGAATGCTTGCCTTCAGATTCAGGAGGCACACAGGGTACCAGATAAAAAGAAATCCCAATAAGAATATTCCAAGACACATCCTAATTAGAATGACAAGAACTATAGATAGAGATAGTATACTGAAAGCAGCAAAATCAAAGAAGGAAATCACAAACAAAGGAGCATTCATAAGATTTACAGCAGTCTTCTCGTATGAAACACTAAGAGCAAGAAAACAAAGGTGGGATATTGTGAAAAGACTCAATGAACTCCAGGCCTCACCAAGAATTCGTTACCTATCTAGACTCACATTCAGATATGAAGGAAAAATACACAACTTCATGGATAAGCAACAGCTCAGGAACTTCGTAGACTCAAAACCAACTTTAAGAGAAGGACTGAAGGGTCTACTGTAAAATAAGACAAAACCCAAAAGCACAACATGTTTAAACAGAAAGATGGCACAAAAATCCCATGATAACAATCTCTCTCAATGTCAGCGTCTAAATGCACTAATTAAGAGACACAGAGTGGCAAAATGGATTAAAAAACTGAATCCAACATTCTGCTGCCTACAAGAAACACATCTGGATAATCAGAGCAATCACAAACACAAAGTCAAAGGCTGGAAGACAATTCTCCACACAAACAACTCCTCCAAAAAGGCCAGTGTGGCCATACTAGTATCGGATAATATAGATCAGGCTGAAAAAGGTTAGAAGGGACAATGAAGGCTATTTCTTATTAATTAAGGGGTATGTATATCAGGAAGAAATTACACTACTAAACATATATGCACCCAACGAGGGGCCAGCAAAAATACTTAAAACAACTGCTAAGAGACCTCAAAGAAGATATTAACAGTAGCACAATAATAGTTGGAGACTTCAACACTGCTTTATCAACTATGGATAAATCGACAAGACTGAAACTCAACAAGGAAATATTGGTCCTGAAGGAAGAAATGGAAGAGAGCTGGTTGATATATACAGGGCTTTTCATCCCAAAAAAGCTAAATACCTTTTTTTCCCAGTGAACATTGAACATTCTCCAAGCTAGACCACGTGCTAAGTCACAAAGCATACCTCAATAAAATAAAAAAAGACAGAAATTGTGTCAACTATCTTTTCACACCATGATGCACTGAAAATGGAAGGTAACCATACACAGAAACAGGGAGTCAACCCAAACACCTGGAAACTGAACTGCTCACTGCTGAACAACCAATGGGTCATAGAAGAAATCAAGCAGGATATCCGAAGATTCCTGGAAACAAATGAAAATGAAGACACCAATAATCAGAACTTGTGGGACACAACGAAAGTAGTGTTAAGAGAAAAGTTCATAGCTCTGCAAGCATTCATCATGAAAAAAGAAATGGCCCACCTCACAGCTCAAAATATTAGAAAAAGACCAACAAAAGGAGCCCAATCCAGGAAGAAAGAAGGAAATAATAAAACTTAGAGAGGAAATCATTGAGCTGGAAACCCAAAAAACAATCCAAAAGATTAATGAAACCAAGAGCTTATTCTTTGAAAAAAATAAACAAGATTGACAAACCACTGGCAAGACTTGTAAGAACAGGGAAAAAAGAGAACCCACGTAAACAGAATCAGAAATAAAAATGAGGACATCACAACAGAAATGACAGAAATCCAAAGATCATCAGAGATTACTTTGCAAGTCTGTATGCCATGAAACGTGAGAACCTAGAAGAAATGGATAAATTTCTAAACTCCTATAACCTCCCACGGCTGAAACAAGAAGACCTGCAATACCTGAATAAGCCTATCACCATTGAGGAAATTGAAACAGCAATAAAAAATTCTGCCCAAACACAAAAGCCCAGGTCCAGATGGGTTCACTAGCGAATTCTACCAAACCTTTAAGGAGGACCTACTGCCTTTTCAAGGTCTTCCAGAAAATAGAAGAAACAGAAACACTCCCAAACAGCTTCTACAAGACACATTTCAACCTGATACCCAAAGCAGGGAGAGACAACACAAAGAAAGAAAACTATAGGCCAATCTCTCCTGATGAACACAGATGCTAAGATCTTCAACAAAATACTAGCAAATAAAATCCAAAGACTCAACAAAAAGATTATACATCATGACCAAGTAGGATTCATCCCAGGAATGCAAGGATGGTTCAACATTCGCAAGACAATCAACATAATACATCATATCAATAAGAGAAAAAAATAAAAACCATAAGATCCTATCAATAGATTCAGAGAAACCATTTGACAAAGATCCAACACCCGTTCATGATTACAACCCTCCAAAAAATGGGAATTGAAGGAACCTTCCTCAATATAGTCAAAGCCATCTACCAAAAAACCCACAGTGAGTATCATTCTTAGTGGGGGAAAAATTGAAAGCCTTCCCCTAAGATCAGGGACAAAACAAGACTGCCCACTCTCACCACTTTTATTCAATATAGTACTAGAAGTACTTGCCATAGCAATCAGATAAGAAAAGGATATTAAGGGCATCCAGATAGGCAAGGAAAAAAGTCAATCTCTCACTATTTGCAGATGACATGTTATACCTAGAGAACCCAAAACTCTCGACCAAAAAAACTCCTAGAAACAATAGATACTTATAGTAGAGTGGCTGGGTACAAAATTAATATCCAAAAGTCAGTGGCTTTCCTATATACAATTAATGAAAGAGAAGAAAGGGATATTAAGAAAATGATTCCATTCACAATTGTGCCACAGAAAATCAAATACCTAGGAATCAGCTTAACCAAGTGTGTAAAGGACCTATACAAAGAAAACTACAAGACACTGCTCCAGGAGATAAAAAAAGAGGACACGAGGAAATGGAAACATATTCCCTGCTCATGGATTGGGCGAATTAACATTGTCAAAATGGTAATACTCCCTAGAGCTTTGTACAGATTCAATGTGGTCCATATAAGGATACCCATGACATTCTTCAAAGAATTTGACCAAACACTCCTGAAATTCGTATGGAATAATAAACCCCCCACGGATAGCTAAAGCAATCCTTGGGAAAAAGAAGATGGGAGGCTGTTGAAGGACACC
>JAJIBD010026981.1:0-13119 GCA_021461705.1 Cryptotis parvus
GAATTCCCAGTGATTCCGGCTGGGAACCGCCTACCTGAGCGCGAACTGGTCTTACTCAGCTGATCACAGTCGTGGGTCAGTTTCTAAGCGTCTGGACAGCGAAGATGGTGGCTAGTGTGATGGTACATTTCATCTGGCTGCTTCCGGGGACCCCCAGAGGCGATGGGCCGCTTTTAAAAACCCATCTGCCCTCCTCGGGTTACATCGTCAGCTGGGCTTTCAGCCGCGAAACATGTAAACTCCAGTCTCCCCCAACCCAGCTTGCGGCTCTGCATACTAGTTCCCGGGCAGTTCCCTGGAGTGTGAGATTACCAGGCTTCGCCAAAATGGGAGGAGGGGGTGGCTTAACCTGACTCCATCTAGCGAATTCAGTGATTCCGCTTCTGGGAGCCGCCTACACCAGGCTCGAACTGGTCTTGCTCAGTTGATCTGAGTGGGTAAGGTCAGTTTTCCCAGCATCTGGACAGCGAAGATGGTGGCTACTGTGATTAGGCGAGTCTCATCTAGCTGCTTCAGGGACCCCAGAGAGGCGTGGGCCAACACCCCCAAAACCCATCTGCCCTCCTCGGGATCCCATGGTCCAGCTGGGCTCCAAGCGCAAGCCGGCTCCAGTCTCCCCAGCCCGCTGCAAAGCTCTGCATACTGGTTCCCGGGCAGTCCCTGGGCAGGTCCACCAGGCTCCGCCAAAATGGAGGAGGGGGAGGGCAGCCTGACTCCATCTGGCGAATTCCCAGTGATTCCCGCTTCTGGGAGCCGCCTACCTGGGCTCGAACTGGTCTTGCTCAGCTGATCTGGTCGTGGGTCAGTTTCCCAGCGTCGGACAGCGAAGATGGTGGCTACTGTGATGGGCAAGTTTCATCTGGCTGCTTCGGGACCCCCAGAGGCGATGGGCCAACAGCCAAAACCCATCTGCCCTCCTCGGGATCCCATCGTCAGCTGGTGTCGGCGCGAGCCGCTCCAGTCTCCCCAGCCGCTTGCGGCTCTGCATACTGGTTCCCGGGCAGTTCCTGGGCAGGTCCACCAGGCTCGGCAAAATGGAGGGAGGGGAGTGGCTTACCCTGACTCCATCTGGCGAATTCCCAGTGATTCCCGCTTCTGGGAGCCGCCTACCTGGGCTCGAACTGGTCTTGCTCAGCTGATCTGGTCGTGGGGTCAGTTTCCCAGCATCCGGACAGCCAAGATGGTGGCTAGTGTGATGGGCGAGTTTCATCTGGCTGCTTCCGGGGACCCCAGAGCGATGGGCCAACACCCAAAACCCCATCTGCCCTCCTCGGGATCCCATCGTCAGCTGGGCTCGGGCGCGGCCGGCTCCAGTCTCCCCCAGCCGCTTGCGGCTCTGCATACTGGTTCCAGGGCAGTCCCTAGGCGGGTCCACCAGGCTCGGCAAAATGGAGGGAGGGGAGTGGCTTAACCCTGACTCCATCTGGCGAATTCCCAGTGATTCCCGCTTCTGGGAGCCGCCTACCTGGGCTCGAACTGGTCTTGCTCAGCTGATCTGGTCGTGGGTCAGTTTCCAGCATCCGGACAGCGAAGATGGTGGCTAGTGTGATGGGCCAGTTTCATCTGGCTGCTTCGGGACCCCCCAGAGGCGATGGGCCAACACCCAAAACCCATCTGCCCTCCTCGGGATCCCATCGTCAGCTGGGCTCGGCGCGAGCCGGCTCCAGTCTCCCCAGCCGCTTGCGGCTCTGCATACTGGTTCCCGGGCAGTGCCTGGGCGGGTCCACCAGGCTCGGCAAAAATGGAGGAGGGGAGTGAGCTTAACCTGACTCCATCTGGCGAATTCCCAGTGATTCCCGCTTCTGGGGCCGCCTACCTGGGCGCGAACTGGTCTTGCTCAGCTGATCTGGTTCGTGGGTCAGTTTCTAAGCGTCTGGACAGCGAAGATGGTGGCTAGTGTGATGGGCGGAGTTTCATCTGGCTGCTTCGGGACCCCCAGAGGCGATGGGCCAACACCCAAAACCCATCTGCCCTCCTCGGGGATCCCATCGTCAGCTGGGCTCGGCGCGAGCCTGGCTCCAGTCTCCCCAGCCGCTTGCGGCTCTGCATACTGGTTCCCGGGCAGTTCCTGGGCGGGTCCACCAGGCTCGCCAAAATGGAGGAGGGGGAGTGAGCTTAACCTGACTCCATCTGGCGAATTCCCAGTGATTCCGCTTCTGGGAGCCGCCTACCTGGGCTCGAACTGGTCTTGCTCAGTTGATCTGGTGGTGGGTCAGTTTCCCAGCATCTGGACAGCGAAGATGGTGGCTACTGTGATGGGCGAGTTTCATCTGGCTGCTTCCGGGACCCCCCCAGAGGCGATGGGCCAACACCCAAAACCCATCTGCCCTCCTCGGGATCCCATCGTCAGCTGGGCTCAGCGCAAGCCGGGCTCCAGTCTCCCCAGCCGCTTGCAAGCTCTGCATACTGGTTCCCGGGCAGTCCCTGGGCGGGTCCACCAGGCTCCGCAAAATGGAGGGGGGGGAGTGGCTTAACCTGACTCCATCTGGCGAATTCCCAGTGATTCCCTTCTGGGAGCCGCCTACCTGGGCTCGAACTGGTCTTGCTCAGCTGATCTGGTCGTAGGTCAGTTTCCCAGCGTCCGGACAGCGAAGATGGTGGCTACTGTGATGGGCAAGTTTCATCTGGCTGCTTCCGGGACCCCCAGAGGCGATGGGCCAACAGCCAAAACCCATCTGCCCTCCTCGGGATCCCATCGTCAGCTGGTGTCGGCGCGAGCGGCTCCAGTCTCCCCGAGCCGCTTGCGAGCTCTGCATACTGGTTCCGGGCAGTTCCTGGGCAGGTCCACCAGGCTCGGCAAAATGGAGGAGGGGGGGGCGTAACCCTGACTCCATCTGGCGAATTCCCAGTGATTCCCGCTTCCTGGGAGCCGCCTACCTGGGCTCGAACTGGTCTTGCTCAGCTGATCTGGTCGTGGGTCAGTTTCCCAGCATCCGGACAGCGAAGATGGTGGCTAGTGTGATGGGCGAGTTTCATCTGGCTGCTTCCGGGGAACCCCCCAGAGGCGATGGGCCAACACCCAAAACCCATCTGCCCTCCTCGGGATCCCATCGTCAGCTGGGCTCGGCGCGAGCCGGGCTCCAGTCTCCCCAGCCGCTTGCGAAGCTCTGCATACTGGTTCCGGGCAGTCCCTGGGCGGGTCCCACCAGGCTCGGCAAAATGGAGGGAGGGGGAGGCTTAACTAACCTGACTCCATCTGGCGAATTCCCAGTGATTCCCGCTTCTGGGAGCCGCCTACCTGGGCTCGAACTGGTCTTGCTCAGCTGATCTGGTGGTGGGTCAGTTTCCCAGCATCCGGACAGCGAAGATGGTGGCTAGTGTGATGGGCCAGTTTCATCTGGCTGCTTCCGGGACCCCAGGCGATGGGCCAGCACCCAAAACCCATCTGCCCTCCTCGGGATCCCATCGTCAGCTGGGCTCGGCGCGAGCCTGGCTCCAGTCTCCCCAGCCGCTTGCGAGCTCTGCATACTGGTTCCGGGCAGTGCCTGGGCGGGTCCACCAGGCTCGGCAAAATGGAGGAGGGGAGCGGCAACCTGACTCCATCTGGCGAATTCCCAGTGATTCCCGCTTCTGGGAGCCGCCTACCTGGGCTCGAACTGGTCTTGCTCAGCTGATCTGGTTCGTGGGTCAGTTTCCCAGCCGTCGGACAGCGAAGATGGTGGCTAGTGTGATGGCGCGAGTTTCATCTGGCTGCTTCCGGGACCCCAGAGAGAGATGGGCCAACACCCAAAACCCATCTGCCCTCCTCGGGATCCCATCGTCAGCTGGGCTCGGCGCGAGCAGGCTCCAGTCTCCCCAGCCGCTTGCGAGCTCTGCATACTGGTTCCCGGGCAGTGCCTGGGGCGGGTCCACCAGGCTCGGCAAAATGGAGGGAGGGAGTAAGCAACCCTGACTCCATCTGGCGAATTCCCAGTGATTCCCGCTTCTGGGAGCCGCCTACCTGGGCTCGAACTGGTCTTGCTCAGCTGATCTGGTGGTGGGTCAGTTTCTAAGCGTCTGGACAGCGAAGATGGTGGCTAGTGTGATGGGCGGAGTTTCATCTGGCTGCTTCCGGGACCCCCAGAGAGCGATGGGCCAACACCCAAAACCCATCTGCCCCCTCTTGGGATCCCATCGTCAGCTGGGCTCGGCGCGAGCCTGCTCCAGTCTCCCAAGCCGCTTGCGGCTCTGCATACTGGTTCCCGGGCAGTTCATGGGCGGGTCCACCAGGCTTCGGCAAAATGGAGGAGGGGATTAGCTTAACCTGACTCCATCTGGCGAATTCCCAGTGATTCCCGCTTCTGGGAGCCGCCTACCTGGGCTCAAACTGGTCTTGCTCAGCTGATCTGGTCGTAGGTCAGTTTCCCAGCATCCGGACAGCGAAGATGGTGGCTAGTGTGATGGGCGAGTTTCATCTGGCTGCTTCCGGGACCCCCAGAGGCGATGGGCCAACACCCAAAACCCATCTGCCCTCCTCGGGATCCCATCGTCAGCTGGGTTCGGCGCGAGCCGGCTCCAGTCTCCCCAGCCGCTTACGAAGCTCTGCATACTGGTTCCCGGGCAGTGCCTGGGCGGGTCCACCAGCCTCGCGGCAAAAATGGAGGAGGGGGTGGGCTTAACCCTGACTCCATCTGGCGAATTCCCAGTGATTCCCGCTTCTGGGAGCCGCCTACCTGGGCTCGAACTGGTCTTGCTCAGCTGATCTGGTGCGTGGGTCAGTTTCCCAGCGTCGGACAGCGAAGATGGTGGCTAGTGTGATGGGCGGAGTTTCATCTGGCTGCTTCCGGGACCCCCCAGAGGCGATGGGCCAACACCCAAAACCCATCTGCCCTCCTCGGTATCCCATCGTCAGCTGGGTTCGGCGCGAGCCGGGCTCCAGTCTCCCCAGCCGCTTGAGAAGCTCTGCATACTGGTTCCCGGGCAGTTCCTGGGGCGGGTCCACCAGGCTTCGGCAAAATGGAGGAGGGGGGTGGCAACCCTGACTCCATCTGGCGAATTCCCAGTGATTCCCGCTTCTGGGAGCCGCCTACCTGGGCTCGAACTGGTCTTGCTCAGCTGATCTGGTGGTGGGTCAGTTTCCCAGCGTCGGACAGCGAAGATGGTGGCTAGTGTGATGGGCGAGAGTTTCATCTGGCTGCTTCGGGACCCCCAGAGGCGATGGGCCAACACCCAAAACCCATCTGCCCTCCTCGGGATCCCATCGTCAGCTGGCCTCGGCGCGAGCCCGCTCCAGTCTCCCCAGCCGCTTGTGAAGCTCTAAAACTTTTAAAAATAAAGACTAATCAAATGAACCCAGAAATTAATTGAGTTGACAAGACCGTGATAAAAAATATATGAAACAGACGTGTGCATTTCTGTGTGCCTAAAATAGAAGAGAGTATTTTCGTCCTTTCCAAATACTTTCATTCATATCAAGTTTAATTTATTTCGGGTCCCCAAAGCAATGCTCAGTGAGCCTGAAGCCACTACAAGCAACATTTCCCAGCCAGGTATGAGAGTTCTATGTCCCCCATCCGCCCCCACTGCAGGGGTGAGGCTCAGGCCTGGAGCTGCCCAGCATGCCAGGACAACTCAGGTGTGTGGGGATATGCAAGCATGGATACCCCATCAGGGGTATGCCCAGCAGTGCTCAGAGTCATGTGCGGTGTTAAGGCTCAGGCTCAGGTACCCGCTCACTGAATAGTCTCTGCAAGTTACCATATCATGTTTATGTCGAGATGAAAGCAAATCTCCCCACAGACAGCGCATGAACAGTCAGCTATTATCTCTGACACCTTCTCTCTTTTCTTCTACTTGAGTTTAAACTTTACTGAAAGAAACCTTCCTGACTGTCCCCCTGCTATGTGACCCACCCCCATAAAGTGGCTCCAAGACTGTCTCCACACTGTGTGACCCATCTCATAAAGCAGCTCCCTGGCTGTCTCCCGCTGTGTCATGCACGTCATAAACGCTGGGACGCCGTGGCACTCCACGAGCACAGAGAACCAGGACTGCATCCAGGCAGGAGTGAAGGACCCATCCCGAGGCACCTACTCTCCCTGTAGCTCAGAGGGACTGCCCCACACTAGTACATCCTCTTGCCAAGGACCAAGGTCACCCCTCAACTGCAAGCCCAGTCAGACCTTAAATGCTTTACTACATCCCATGACCTCCCAACTTTCTTTTCCACTAGAATCCTTTTTGGTTTCTACTAGAATCCTAATTCCAGTGGCACTTTTCAAAAGAGGCATAAACTCTAAGGCACCAGCTGAAGAAACATATTCTCAGTGGCCACACGGGGGGAGCCCTTAGGGCCCTACATCTATCTAACCATCTATCTATCTGGTTAATTATCTAACCAGAAAGGCAGAGCTAAAATAACCCATTAAAATCAATAGTGTCTGCCTTCTGAATGAGCCTGAGTTGAGATAGAAGGAAGGCGCAGATAGAAACATGGGTGGATTCTGAACATGAGCAAAAATCGGTGGGCCAGTGTTTTCCGTCCTGCATCCAGGCTGCAAACCAATATTCCTACTCACAAGCGCAAGTCGAAGAGCACAGAATGAATGAGACAAGCAGGCTGGCTTTGTTCAGTGTCTGAAGGTCCAGCATGAGAACATGCAAACCGGGAACATAATGAAGAGCAGTACCTCTAGTCTGCTTGGTTCTGCCGGACCTGGAAATAGGGTGTAGTGCAGCAGCTCTCAGAGAGGACAGTGGGAACACTGGCAGCCGAGGTTCCAGTAGAGAGACCTGGGGAGTGCCAGGGCCAGAGAGTGGGCTGTGTGCCAGGGACTGGCATGAATCAAGGCCTCAAACACAGAAGTGAAGGATGACATTCCGATGGATGTCCACAGACCACAGTTGTGCCCTGGAATGTGTGAAAGTTCCAGGAGATTGAGACAAAACCCAAGGATGATTTCTGAATGGATCAATATACAAGGTTTCAGGTATAAAATATAAAATAGAGCCCCAGGACTCTAAAGTGGTTTTAATGATACTGTACTGGATGGCTAAAGTGACCAGGAAATTGTATTTTTATAAATTCTTACAACAATGACAAACAGTTTTGTAACATAATAGGATGAATGTAAGCTAGGGTTACTGTGATCATTTCACGATAAATACAAATATTGAATCATTGTGCTTTGTGCCTGAAATGAACTTCAATCTCTGATTATTTTTCTTGCTGGGCTCCACAGCCAGCAGGGCTCATGAGCTCGGGGCCTGGGTACCAAAGGCCCACACCCAGCTATACTAGGGAACACACAGCACCAGGTGTCAAAGAAGGCTCCTCCCAACAAGGCATGTGCTCTACCATTAGAGCAACATCCAGGACATCATTAGCTACCGTCTGTGATAAATGAACAAAGCTGGATAACTCACGTTACCTAATTTCAAGACAGTTCTAAAGCTACAATAATCAGGACAGTGTGGTAGTGAAAGGTAACACTCATAGCAAAGAAACAGAATCCAGAGGCCTCAGAAACACTCTCACAATGGGAACTTTGGAAAGCTGCAGAGCAATCCTAACAGAAAAAAGAATGACTTTGTAATACAGTCTGATAGGGCAGTCAAACACCCAAATGCTTGAGAGGAGGAAAAGGAATAGGGTGTGGAATGTGCTAAACTTCATACCACATATACAAATTATCTAAATAGATTAGATTGGAATGATATTTGGGGGGAAAATGTATTCTGTGAGGTGTTCAATATGATGCATAAAACAAAATCCCAACGCATGTATCAATAAACTGTGTGTGCTTAAGCCATTTGCAATATAAAAGATACAATGCAGCAATATAGAAACTCCTTATCAAAATTAATACAGACCTACCATCTAACTCAGTAACCCCATACCTCAATATTTACACTAGGAAAAATGAAAGCACGTTTACCCAAACCTACATACAAAAGATGATGTGTGCTTGTGTGAACTGTCAAAGCCTAACAACAGAGGCCAGAGAGATGTACAGTGGGCAAGGCATTTGCCCAGCATGCAACCAATTAGGTCGGTGCCCTGGCAACAGATACTACGCCCAAACCATGCTGGGAGTAAGTCCTGCGTGCCAGAGTAAGCCCTGAGCCAGGAGTAAGGCACTGAGCACACTCTGGTGTTGTCCCCAAACAGAAAAGAACACAAAAGTAACAACACCAAGATTAGTGACTGGCTGGATGCAGGGGGCACATCCTCAACAGGAGATGCTATTCGTGAATACACTGGGAGGGAATCAGCACCTCATGCGGGCTCACATGTGAGGAAAGGTCACATGCATGGTGAAGTTCTCAAACCTGAAGCTCTGTCACCGAGAAACAAGCATTGTAGTTACGATGTCTTTGAAGATACAGTCTTGTGTTGCTCTTAACTGCTTTGCCCACTTTAATTGACTCAGGAAAATTACTTTCACTTGATAAGTGAAGAAAATGAGGCCGATTTCGAACCCCCAAACCTCCTAGATCAATAGCGTTCAGGAGTCTATGGAGAAAGTGCAGGGATTAAGGCACTTGTCTTGCATGCGGTCAGCCTGGTTCAGGATGTCCCCAAACACTGTCAAGGGTCATTCCAGAGCACAAAGCCATGAGCAGCCTCGAGCACATGGAGGAAGGGATAGAGGAAAGAGAGGGAACTGAGAGAACCAAGGAAGGACCTAGAAAATGAGACAGAAAAGGGATGGAAGGAGGACTGGTAGAAAGGCAGATGAAGAGTGAGAGAGAGCTAAAGAGCATATTTTAGTCCAGGAACAGCACTCGGATCCATCTCACACCCACTTCAGCCCTTTATTCATTCCCAGATGACCCCCCCAACCTACTTCTCCAGAGTCATTTTGGAACCAACACCAGCTAAAAATCCAATTTCCACACCCTGAAACAGGAAATACAGAGGAATGGCTATGTGGACAGCTGGAGTGAAGTCCAGTCGCGGAACATGCTGAAACCGAAACAGCTTTGAGGCAGGGAAGGGGAAAGAAGCCAAGGCAGTTAACACTCACTCAAGAGTAGAGTGAATGTGAGGACCAGAAGCCTTTTACACCGGAAGTGACTAAAAGCAGGGACATCTTTCCCAGCTCTTTAGTCCACAAAAGAAAAAAAAAAATACCAAGAGACAGTGCAACGAGTAGGCTTTTGCTGTGCATGCTTCCAATTCAGGTTCTATTCTTGGTACCCATTAGGGTCCCTCAAGCACTGCCAGGGGTGATCCTGGGCCAAAAAGCCAAAAAGAAGCCCTGAGCACTGCCAGGTGTAGCCCAAATCTAGTAAGGGTGGGAGTGGGCACCACAACACATAAAAACCTCAGTACAGTATATAATCAAATGCAAGCTGCTACAAGAAATGACTAAGAAAGAAAACTATAGTCAAAATCGTCATACCTGCCCCCTTCCACAGTCCCATAATACTTTAGAACAGATAAATGCAGTCAGTGTGGGTCTGGCTCAGGTTTTCTTTGCTTTCAGAGGCCCTTAAGAACCCTAGGGAAACCCCTTACTGGTGCAATGATGGGTCCAAAGCATCAATGCTTAGGCCTGAACTGCCACCTGGGCCACCCAGCTTACCTAGCGACCCTCTGGGCTGCACCCACAGATGCTGGGGAACCGTGTGGTGCCAGGAGCAGTGCATGTGCTCTAGCCCCCTGACTATCTCTCTAGCCCCACAGTAAGTTTTGTCTAATCGAACACATTTAAATGGCAGCACATACAGGACAAATATTTGCTTTCTCAATGTTTTATTCTGCCATCAGGCCAAACTAGAAAAGTAGCAGTATGGAGAATTTCAGAAATGCTTTGCCCAACTAACAACCAATTCTTTTCACCCTGATTAAGCATGCCCATTTTATCATTTTCTTCCTCTCTCTCATCCTTTCTCCTCTTTCCTATTTTAAGTGGATTCAGACGTTCACTTAAATGCTTGACTGTATCAACATCTAAACTCAACAACACAAGACACAGTTCAATCCATGAAACTCAGGAAACACTGATTCGATATTCCTTTCTAACCCACCACTCACATCTGAATACTATTGTCTATTCTCACACTGGCCTTTGGAACAATATCCACTCCAGGGTCAGCACTGTCCGTGGAGGCAGGTCCCTTCCCTGGAAAAGTTCCTCAGTCTTACGTGCCTTTTCAGAGACAGAAACAATACTCAGGTGCCACTGGGTCCAGTCCCAAGGCTACTTGGTTCAATACTTAAGCCCAAACATACAGAGTTGCTTAGGCCCAGCAGTGATGAGGGCCAGCAGTTCTTCACCAGCAGAACCCAGAGATCCATGCAGCACCAGGGCCTAAAATTAGGCCTTCGCATCACAGCCACGTATACCAGCCCTTAGTACTCTCTCCCTGGCCCAGTCATGTTGAGCCAGACAGGCAGATGGGGAAGGGCCCAAGGAAAATGGAATTTCTGAGAAGTAATAAATCCAAATTCCCTTAGAGAGGGATTTGGGCTCCTCCTCCCATTCCTCCTCCTCCATGTCTGTGGGCATGGCTGTGTGCTCCCAACCACCACAGCCAGCAACCGCAGAAGAGAGACTCTCAGACCCATAGCTGTGCCAGCTGACAGTCTGGATAATACTGGAAGTTAGGACCAGGTCCTTCCCAGGATCTTTCACATTTATACACTGTATACAGTTTTAGGCAGGTTCTATCAGTGGCCCATCATCCCAGTGTGCCTAGCAAGAAACCAGAGGAACCCCCACACTATGAGTTTATGAGTTCAGTCATTCTCAGTATCTGGACTCTACAGCTCCTCAGAGCTCCACCCAACAGAAACGTTGATCTCTTCCCATTGCGGTTCATCAGTAAATGCTCGAGATGAGAGCCTACTATGGACATCAGGTAACACCTACATGGCAGAGCCTGGCAAGATACCCATGTTGTATTTGATGTGCCAAAAACCAGTAACAATTATAGACCTCATTCCCATGACCTGATGGAATGGTTTGAGGCTCTTCGTGTTCCTGGAGCAAGCAGATGCCCTTGGGCTACACTTGCTTGCAACAGGACATATGGAGATGTTACTGGTGCCTACTCGAGCAAATCAATGAACATCAGGAAGACAAGTGATACAAGTGAATAAATCCAATTGTTCCAAAATGCAAGAAGTGTGGCTGGGACCTGATAAGATCCTTCTGCACCAAGAAGGCTGGAGTCCACAGGAAAAGAAACTTCAGTTGAGACAGACACCGCAGCTAAGGACTTCTATCACCAGAGCGACCCTCACCATTTCAAGAAGCAAGTCCAGGCCATTCGGCTCTCTGCCTTTGGAAGCCCCACTTTCCGGCTATTCAGAAAAACCTATAAAAAGTCCCTTTGAAATAAGGAATGGCACACATATGCTGCCAAAGCCCATGTGGTCATGCACATGTGTTACCCAAGTCTCCCCTCTCGACATGTGGACTGCATGCTTTCATATCTAACCCTGGGATGTGTGTGTTGGGGCTCTCTCCTCAGAGAAGCCCACCCTCTCTCTTGAGTGCATTACTCTCTTTCTTACTTTCTCTCTTTCCCCTTCTCCGAAAATACCTCCTGAAAAAAAAACTGTTTTACTTCAATGCTCATCTACTTCTGAAAATTCTTTTCCCAGATAAGGGAAGAACCAAGAAACCCTGAGTAAGGTGTAGGACTCCTTCTCCTTTCCTGCAAAGAGCAAATCCTCACTACAGCCTAAGTCCATGGCTACCCGAGAGACCGCAGGTGGTGGGGATCAGCTCCATTGCCTAGAGATCAAGTGGACATCAGGTGTGGCTTGACAGTCACCTAGTGGTGCTGCAGGGGCACTTGCCTGTGGCGAACAGGGGCTCTTCAGAGACTTTATAGTCTTAGCCTTCCCAGTGGGTCCCGGGGAGGCAGAGGAGGCTGGGAGAGAAAGAGATACTCTCTCTATCCCAGGGTCATATAAACCACCCATTGGGGTCCAGCGATTTCATTGGTTTGAGGTTTTTTTAATTATTTTTTCTGACTTTGAGAACACACTCAGCAATGCTCAGATCTTACCCCTAGTTCCATGCTCAGGGATCACTCCTGGCAATGCTCAGGGAACCCTATGTTTTGCCAGGACCAAATTAGTGTTAACCCCCTGAAAGCATCTTGACCTCTGTTCTCCCCTTCAATCTCTCTCTTTTTTCCAATCTCTATCTTTATGATTTTTCTGAGGAGCACAGAAGGCAGCTCAGTCTGTGGAATGTCACACAAATTAAATGTGCCCAACACTTCTGAATAGCGAATGAGGCACAGGTGAGGGAAGACCCTTCCCAACCTCTTGCCAGTGACATCTGCTTACTGCTGACACCTACTTTGAAACACTGAGTCTTGATGATGTACGTACCTGGGCTATCACATTTCATGAGCATTAAATCAAGAGAATTTTAAGTACTGAAGGTGAATTTTAAGCAGTCACCCAAAATCAGGTGACTGTATTGTAAACATGCACATCGTATCACTGTGCATCTTGCTCGCTGCCTATCTACAACAATACTCAAGGCACACAGGTCAATGCATACTTCAGCTTTTCCACTGGAGCCCTGCAGAAATCTCTGGAAGGCTTCAGTCTGAGAAAAAGAAATGGTAGGTTTTGGTCAAGGGGCCCTATGCACCATCTTTATGGAATGAGAGTCACTGTTCCTCGTGACTTAGGAAAGAAAGGAGGGAGGAAACAATGCAAGTCGGACCATCAGGTCCCAGCCCCAAGCTTTTTTTTTTTTTTTTTTTTGCTTTTTGGGTCACACCCGGCGATGCTCAGGGGTTACTCCTGGCTCTGCACTCAGGAATTACTCCTGGCGGTGCTCGGGGGGACCATATGGGATGCCGGGATCGAACCCTGGCCGGCATGGGCCGGCCAGCGTGCAAGACAAACGCCCTACCGCTGGGCTATCACTCCGGCCCCCAAGCTTTTTAATAGAGAGTGAGGTGCAGAGGAGTAGGAGGGAGAAAGAGGAAGAAGAAGAAGAAGAGAGGAAGAAGAAGAAGATGAAGAAGGAGAAGAGGGAGAAGAGGGAGGAAGAGTAGGAGGAGGACAAGGAGGGAGGAGGAGAAGTATGACAAAAAAGAGGAGGAGGAAGAAAAATTGAGGAGGAGGAGAGAGAAGGAGAAGATGAAGGAGAAGGAGAAGGAGAAGGAGAAGGAGGAGAAGAGAGAAAGGGAAGGGAAAGAATAAGAATGGGAAGAGGA
>JAJIBD010026983.1:0-119075 GCA_021461705.1 Cryptotis parvus
GCGCCCTGAGCTTCTGGGGAAGCGCCTCCACTCCCCACAGGTGTGTGTGTAATTCTTGCGTCTCCATGGACCCCAAGCTGCCCCAGGGAAGAGCGGAAACTCCATCAACGGGGAACCAAGGCAAAGTGCCTTGGTTCCAGCCCGACCGACCCGTGCGCCTGAGCTTCTGGGAACATCCCAAAACTCAAAACCGCGCGGGCCGTGCGTCCGCCAGCGACCCTCCTCACTACCTACCTTGCATGAAGTACCAGTGAACCTTGGTTCCTACATCCTTGCCACCCACCCAAACTCTGCAAACAGACCAGACACCTACTAACTGCACTATCTAGTCACCCAAGAACTCACAGTTGCAACCTACAATAGTCATAATGGTAAAAGCAAGCAAAAATTCCATCAAGCTCTGTGAGTGAAGTCCACTGGTCCAGATGAGTCTAGCAATACCAATGAGTTGCATAACCTATCTGAAAAAGAATTTCGGAAAGAACTGTTAAGGATTCAAAAGGAATTCAAAGAAGCAATGGAATGCAAAATCAATAAAATACAAGAGGACATGATAGCAGAAGTGAGGAAAATGCAAAGGGAAATGACAGGTATTAAAAATGAGGTAAATGAAATAAAAAAACACAGTGGAAGGCCATCATAGCAGAATAATAGCTACTGAAGAAAGAATTAGTGATCTCGAAGACGAGTTCCAAAGATTCTCTACACAACACCAGAAGATAGAAAAAAAGGCTCACAATTACCGAACAGACAACAAGAGATAATCGGGATGAAGCCAGAAGAAACAACATACGGATCATTGGGGTCCCAGAAGGGCAAGAAGAAAACCCTGATGAAGAAGAAACTGTCAAAGCCATCATTGCTGAAAAGTTCCCGGAACTAAAGAATGCTTGCCTCAAGATCCAAGAGGCCCGTAGAATACCAGCTAAAAGAAACCCCAACAAGAATACTCCAAGACACATCTTAATAAAAATGACAAAAACTATAGATAGGGATAGAATACTGAAAGCAGCAAGATCAAAGAAGGAAATCACATACAAAGGAACATCTCTAAGATTTACAGCAGACTTCTCTGATGAAACACTCCGAGCCCGAAAACAATGGTGGGATATTGCGAAAAGGCTCAATGAACTGCAGGCTTCACCGAGAATTCTTTACCCGGCCAGGCTCACATTCAGATATGAAGGAAAGATACACAACTTCATGGATAAGCAACAACTCAGGAACTTCATGGACTCAAAACCAACTTTAAAAAGAAGGACTGAAGGGTCTACTCTAATGCGACCAAACCCATAAGCACAACAAACACAAAAAGAAAGATGGCACAAAATCCGATGACAATAATCTCTCTCAATGTCAATGGTCTAAATGCACCAATTAAGAGACACAGAGTGACAAAATGGATTAAAAAATTGAACCCAACATTCTGCTGTCTACAAGAAACGCATCTGAATAAGCAGAACAAACACAGACTCAGAGTCAAAGGTTGGAAGACCATTCTCCATGCAAACAACTCCTCCAAAAAGGCTGGTGTGGCCATATTAGTATCAGATAATATAGACTTCCAGGCTTAAAAAAGGTTAGAAGGGACAACGAAGGCCACTTCTTATTAATTAAGGGGTATGTACACCAGGAAGAAATTACACTACTAAACATATATGCACCCAATGAGGGGTCAGCAAAATACATAAAACAACTGCTAAGAGACCTCAAAGAAGACATTGACAGTAGCACAATAATAGTTGGAGACTTCAACACTGCTCTATCAACGATGGACAGATCAACAAGACTGAAACTCACCAAGGAAATATTGGACCTGAAGGAAGAAATGGAAGAAAGAGAGCTAGTAGATATATACAGGGCTTTTCATGCCAAAAAAGCTGAATACACATTTTTTCTCTAGTGCACATGGAACATTCTCCAAGATAGACCACATGCTGAGCCACAAAGCATACCTCAATAAAATTAAAAGATAGAAATTGTGTCAACTATCTTTTCAGACCATGATGCACTGAAAATGGAAGTTAACCGTACGCAAAAACAGGGAGTCAAACCAAACACCTGGAAACTGAACAGCTCACTGCTGAACAACAAATGGGTCATAGAAGAAATCAAACAGGAAATCCAAAGATTTCTGGAAATAAATGAAAATGAAGATACCAATTATAAGAACTTGTGGGACACGGCAAAAGCCGTGTTAAGAGGGAAGTTTATAGCCCTGCAAGCATTCATCAGGAAACAAGAAAGGGCCCACATAAATAACCTGACTACACAGCTGAAGACATTAGAAAAAGACCAACAAAAGGAGCCCAACCCAGGCAGAAAAAAAGGAAATAATAAAACTTAGAGAGGAAATCAATGAGTTGGAAACCAAAAAAACAATCCAAAAGATTAATGAAACCAAGAGCTGGTTTTTTTGAAAAAATAAACAAGATTGACAAACCATTGGCAAGACTTGTAAGGACAGGGAAAGAGAGAACCCAAATAAACAGAATCAGAAATAAAAAGGGTGACATCACAACAGAAACCACAGAAATCCAAAAGATCATCAGAGATTACTTTGAGAGCCTGTATGCCGTGAAACATGAGAATCTAGAAGAAATGGATCAATTCCTGAAGTCCTATAACCTCCCACGGCTGAAACAAGAAGACCTCCAATACCTGAATAAGCCTATCACCATTGAGGAAATAGAAACAGTAATTAAAAGACTTCCCAAACACAAAAGCCCAGGTCCAGACGGATTCCCTAGTGAACTCTACCAAACCTTTAAGGAGGACCTACTGCCAGTCCTTTTCAAGCTCTTCCAGGAAATAGAAGAAACAGAAACACTCCCCAAACAGCTTCTACGAGGCACATATCACCCTGATACCCAAAGCAGGGAGAGACAACACAAAGAAAGAAAACTACAGACCAATATCCCTGATGAACACGGATGCTAAGATCTTCAACAAAATACTAGCAAACAGAATCCAAAGACTCATCAAGAAGATTATACATCATGACCAAGTTGGATTCATCCCGGGAATGCAAGGATGGTTCAACATTCGCAAGTCAATCAACATAATACATCATATCAATAAAAAGAAAAAATAAAAACCATATGATCCTTTCAATAGACGCAGAAAAAGCATTTGACAAGATCCAGCACCCGTTCATGATTAAAACGCTCCAGAAAATGGGAATTGAAGGGACTTTCCTCAAGATAGTTACAGCCATCTACCAAAAGCCCACAGCAAGCATCATTCTAAATGGGGAAAAGTTGAAAGCCTTCCCCCTGAGATCAGGGACAAGACAAGGTTGCCCCCTCTCACCTCTTTTATTCAATATAGTACTGGAAGTACTTGCCATAGCAATCAGAGAAGAAAAGGACATCAAGGGCATCCAGATAGGCAAGGAAGAAGTCAAGCTATCATTATTTGCAGATGACATGATATTATACCTAGAGAACCCTAAACTCTCTACCAAAAAACTCCTAGAAACAATAGACGCATATAGTAGAGTGGCAGGATACAAAATCAACACCCAAAAGTCAGTGGCTTTCCTATATACAAATAGCGAAACAGAAGAAAGGGATATTAAGGAAACAATTCCATTCACAATTGTGCCACAGAAAATCAAATACCTAGGAATCAACTTACCCAAGTATGTAAAGGACCTGTACAAAGAAAACTACAAGACACTGCTCCAAGAGATAAAAGAGGACACAAGGAAATGGAAACACATTCCCTGTTCATGGATGGGGAGAATCAACATTGTCAAAATGGTAATACTCCCTAGAGCTCTGTACAGATTCAATGCAGTCCCTATAAGGATACCGATGACATTCTTCAAAGAAATTGACCAAACGCTCCTGAAATTTGTATGGAACAATAAACCCCCCAAGGATAGCTAAAGCAATCCTCGGGAAAAAAGAAGATGGGAGGCATCACCTTTCCCAACTTCAAACTGTACTACAAGGCAGTAGTAATTAAAACAGCATGGTATTGGAATAAAAACAGACCTGTGGACCTATGGAATAGAATAGAGTATCCTGACACCCAACCTCAAACACATGATCATTTAATCTTTGATAAAGGTGCAATGAGTCCAAAATGGAGTAAGGGAAAGCCTCTTCAACAAGTGGTGTTGGGAAAACTGGGCAGCAACGTGTAAAAAAATGAATTTGGACCTGTGTCTAACACCATGCACAAAAAATCAGATCAAAATGGACTAAAGATCTCAATATCAGACTTGAATCCATAAAAGTACATTGAAGAAAATATAGGAAAAACCCTCCACGACATTGAAGCTAAAGGCATCTTCAAAGGTGAAACATCACTAACAAAGCAACTAGAAGAAAAGATAAACATATGGGACTACATGAAACTGAAAAGCTTCTGCACCTCAAAAGAAACAGTGACTAAGATACAAAAGCAGTCCACAGAATGGGAAAGAATATTCACCCAATACCCATCTGATAAGGGGGTTAATATCCAGGATATATCAGGCACTGGTAGAACTTTACAAGAAGAAAACAAACAACCCCATCAAAAAATGGGGACAAGAAATGAACAGAAACTTCAGCAAGGGAAGAAATTCGAATGGCCAAAAAACATATGAAAAAATGCTCATCATCACTAATCATCAGAGAGATGCAAATCAAAACAACAATGAGATACCACTTTACACCACAGAGACTGGCACATATTCAAAAGAGCAAGAACAACAAGTGCTGGCGTGGATGTGGGGGAAAAGGGGACACTCATCCATTGTTGGTGGGAATGCCGGCTGGTACAGCCTTTCTGGAAAACAATATGGACTTTCCTCCAAAGACTAGAAATTGAACTCCCATTTGACCCAGCCATACCACTCCTGGGAATCTACTCTGGGAAACCAAAAATACGCAGCGGAAACACCATCCCTACTTTTATGTTCATAGCAGCATTATTCACAATAGCCAGAATCTGGAAGCAACCAGAGTGCCCGAAAATCGATGACTGGATAAAGAAGCTTTGGTACATCTACACAATGGAATACTATGCAGCTGTTAGGAAAAATGAAGTTATAAAATTTGCCTATAAATGGATGGACATGGAGAAGATTATGTTGAGTGAAATTAGCCAGAAGGAGAGAGACAGATACAGAATGACTGCATTTATTTGCATGGCATAAATATATATGTACATATTATGATACCAATATCCAAGGTCAAATGAAACATATATCAGGAGGTCTTGTCAAAGGTGGAGATTATCACAAACGTGTGGGAGTCAGAGTTTAGGTAAGACAGAAAATGGAACAGGGGGCTAACAATAGTCGAGGGTACTAATGCCAACCTAGAACTGAGCATTAAATAGAGGCAAAAGGATACAAATGACAACCTTTTAATGTATGTTCTGTAATCCATAGTCTGGAAGGGAAGGAAAAAGAAAGAGAGAGAAAGGGAAAGAAATAAAGAACCTGCCATGGAGCAGGGCTGGGGAAGGGGGAGGGAACCGGGGATGTTGGTGGTGGGAGATGGGCACTGGTGGAGGGACGGGTGCTGAAACACTGTATGACCAAAACCCAAACATGAACTTTTTAATTGTATATCTTTTTTATTTGTATATCTCACGGTGGTATAATAAAATACTTAAAAAAAAAAAAAAAAAAAAAAAAAAAAAAATTAAAAAATAAAAAAAAAAAAAAAAAAAGATGAACAAATTCTGTGGAATTTAATATATGTCATCATGACTGTAATTGACATACTATACCGTACACTTAAATTTGCTGTCCATGTTATGGTGGTGTGTGGTGTGGTGGGGGGGCAGGTAGCAGTGCCTGTGGACACAGGGTAAATGGGGTACCATGAAGAATTCAGGATTTACATATGTGAGGCTCGGACTCTACCAATGAGCCCACTACCAATGAGCCACTTCCCTAGTCTTAGCCTCACATCCCAACACTAGAGATTTTTAAGACCTTTGTTTCTTAGAAAGAACATAACATAGTTTGCACAATTATTAACTCGTTGTACTTTAGAATTAATTAAAATGTTGTAAACATCTCTCTATCTCTTTTTTTTGTGTGTGTGTGTTTCTCCTGCCAGAAAATGTGCTCTGTGGGAGTGATAGCTTACTCAGCTTTTTTGTTACAAGAATTCCAGCCTCTTATATGATCTTATATGGTGTTTAAGAGAGACCCTGTAGTTACCTGAGAATCAATCTGCAACAGAATACTGATGTTTTCAATTGTTTAGAGAAGAAAATGTGGAACCCAAGCATCTTTTTTTCTGAGCAATGAACCACAGTTACAGTTCATGAATATTAAAAAACCTTAAAACTGGCAGAAAGACAAACCACAAATGCAAGTGTAGTATGCCATTTGAGCCTAACAACTCACAGTGCAGTGTTCTGTCTGGACGGTTGTGATCAACCACGGACAGAGACAGTTTAAGAACCTATATGAAGTTTTAAATTAAGAAAGTGCCCTAAATGACCGATAGATAGTGTATGGGGTAAGGTGCTTGCCAAGCTCATGACCAACCTAAGTTTGATCTCTAACATAGTATATGCCCTAAGAACACCATCAATAGTGATCCTTGAATTCACAGTCAAGAGTTGTAAGGCCTGAATACAGCTAGTGCAGCCTCCTGCTCAGGAAAATAGAAATGATTTAAACTTCAACCTCTTCCTGTCTGATTCTTTATATTCCCTTTTGATCATGATGAATCACATCTTAAAACTGCCTCTGGGTCATCAACCTAAATAGTGATTCCTGTTCTTAAGTAAACACATGTTTGGCATATTGTTTTAATAACTTTTAATCAACCTTAAAATACAAGTGATCAAAGAAGATATATATAATGAAATATTAATAAAATATTTATATTGTATGAGTTTTACTAATATTTATATTGTATGAGTTTTAGTAAAACTCATACAATATAAATATTTTATTAATATTTTATTGATCACAACAAGCCAGACCACCCCCTTCATTCCACGGGCGCCGCCATTTTCCACATTTGGACTTCCCTCTCGTCAGAACTCCACCAAGCAGACCAGCGCATCACAGCCCGGATCATCGACACCCACCCTGCAGCAGCTTTTTTCCTCAATCCGGCCCAGGTATGCTGGTCCAGAGTCTCTCAGACATGGGACAGAGCTGTTCCTTGCTCTCCCGTGCACAGCCGTTCATGAGGCAGTCGGGAGGCATGGCGGGTTCTAGCCCTGGCCCACCACCTCGGCAGAGCCTCACAACAAGCCAGACCACCCCCTTCACTCCACGGGCACCGCCATTTTCCACTTCTGGACTTCCCTCTCATCAGAACTCCACCCAGCAGACCAGCCCATCACAGCGGCCACGCAGTTCATCAATAAATGCTTTATTTGGAGGTGTTTAAAAGAGTTTGCCTCCCACTTGGCAAGCCTGGCAAGCTTCTCGTGTTGTATTTGATATGCCAAATTCAAGTAACAATTATATTAGGTCATTCCCATGACCTAATATAAACAATTATATTAGGTCATTCCCATGACCTAATATAATGGTTTGAGGCTCTTTATGTTCCTGTAGCAAGCCGATGCCCCTGGCTCTACTGGCATGAGACAGGACATATGGAGATATTACTGGTGCCCGCTCTAGCAAATAGATGATCAACGGGAAGATCGTGATCGTGATTGTGAGTTTTACTGAGTATTATCTAATAAATTGCATCTGTTAATTAAGAGAAAATGCCATGGAAGTAAATGATTGTGCTTTGCCGTTATGATTGATTGATTCAGAAAATGTTATTGATGTAGCACACAAACTCATTAGAAGAGCATGCTGTGTATCTATTAATCTATGTCTCATATATATTTTTAAATTGCATATATTTCACACAGTCACTTGTTGATTGAATTCCATTTACATCTAATTATAAAGATATCTATTTCGAAATTATATCATTGTGTTTTAATTAGCAATTTTTAGTTTGGTAACTCCTAATAATAAAAATGTATGTAGTTTATGTATATATTAAATCCATTTGTATGTGCATATATTACTGTGTTTCTGAATAGATTTAATGAAGTTTGATATCTTTGACTGCAACCACTATTAATATAATTTATTTCAAGAATAGTTTTATTCTATATCAATTAGAGATTTTAGTTCAATTAATGATTAATTCAATTAAGATCTAATTCAACTAGAACACTCTGAAGACATTAGAATAAGAAAGATAACATAATAGTCAAGGATAATCCATTTAATGTGTGGCTGACTTTATGTATAGCTACTACTTTGAATATATAACTTATCCATCCAGTAATAATGAGAAGACTGATGAAAGTTTCTATGACTTATATTTTCCTGACATTCCAGGTTTTTCTCCACATTTTTCCCAAATATCCCGTTATCATATCTAATTCAGTTTGTTTATATCCCCCCATAAATATTCTATTTGAACCACTTCCTCTTTTCTAAGTACCACTTTCTCCATTAGCTTTTCCTATCTTTTTCATTTCTTACTGATTCTTCATCTTCCTAACAATTTGTTTTTAGCTCTAGATGTGACCTATACAGTTGCGTTCAATTTACATACGTGGAGAAATGTCGCTATTTAAAGTTAGAATGTTATACCCACCGTGATCAACTGTGTATTTCAGATTTATTCAAAGTTGCAAATATAGTTCAATGCCTTAAAACTGTGTCTTCTGAAAGAATAGCTCACCAGTGCTCTTTTGTTGTTGTTGTTTCCCAAGAGTTCCCTTGTTAGCAAACACAAAATCCACTACCTATAAGCATCAAGATTTCTAACTGATCATTCTTATAAAGCATGGGTACATTTCACATTGCTATTTTAACTAATGTTTAAGATAAAGAGAAATGAAACTAAAAAGTTTTATGTGCAGCAAATATTTTCTCAAGTACTCTGCTTGCTAAACTTAACTCCCTAGAATTTTATTCCTCCAGGGCCGGGTTTCCCTTCTTTGTTGCTTTTTGTGTAGCTACTGTAAATGATAAATAGTACCACATACCATTGTACTGTAGCTTATATATAACAGTACAAGTTAGTTTTTTTTCAATCTATACACTTTACCTAGAATATATACACATAACTTATCTTTGTCAAGTTGATTTTCTTGTAATAAACTGCAGTTATGTGTTAAGTAGCCAAACATATTAAGGGATTTGATTCATGCTTGAGTTTTGACTAAAATATAATGTTTAGCATATGCATCATTAGCTATTAAAGTTCCTAATTAGAATAAGTAAAAAAATAGAACTTTCATAAATAAAATCATATGGTTATCAAGTGTTCAAATAAAGAATACTCTGGTACTAGATAGTTTAATTACATTGCTTTTTTTAATGATACTAAACAAAAAAGTAGACAAAAAGTTAATATAAAACCTTCATTTGTTTTCCCATTCATTTCTTCTCTTACAAACACTTTATGTTCTAATTATTTATTTGCATATTTATCTCTATAATAAAAGGCATTAAGTCAAGCTTTCAACATGCATTTGAATAATTTAGACCAGGACTAAAGACCAATATAACTGAAACTCTGAGTTTTGCTAAAATGACATATAACATTAATCCCACATAAAATATTTTCATTAGTTGGATATATCTTCCAAATATTTCCACATCTTTTATTTTTCATTCTTACTTATATCCAACAGTAATTTTGAAAAAAAGCTAATTTTATAAGTACAGGGTTACAATGAGATGTTTTTCCATCAGACAATATTCTTTAATATTAAATTATTTTATCTGCTCCCAGAAACTTATTTTCCTCTCTTTCAGTCATACAATAAGAAGATAGTTCACTGAAATTTGTTAGTTTATTCTCATTTTTTGAGTAATCTGTTTATTCTGCCACTCAAAACATTTATAATCTATCATTTTTGGCACTTTCTCCTTACCATTTGATTCATTATTACTCAACTTCATAAATAGATGTTTTATTGAAAACAAAAAAGTAGTGCCATTCACTAAAAAAGTAATAAAATAAAAGTGCTGAGTATTTATTTTCAATTTTCAGAGGTCACAACAGGTCTCATTGCTATAGAGCTACAGCTGCAAAACAATTCTGGTAAACCATACTGCAAGCAAATCAATCAGCAAGCACATTGTATTGTGCTGTTGTGATTCAACTACATTCTGCATGTGGATGGTTTTTGTTCCCTTTGAGTACTCTTTCTTTCATTTATTTTATAGCATTTCTCACACACACACACACTGCACCCAGATTTCGCATTTAAAATGAAACAAAGCCTAAAGCAAGATGCTAAATTACAAATTTCCCAAGTCTCAAGTTGCCTTCAAGAAAATCTTGGGATGACAATAGCTTATAACACACAGGAAAGATAAAGTTATTTGATATAATTAAGAACTATATAAGTAGTATTAAAACTGCAGAAGTTCTTCTTAAGAAAAGAGTTGTAACTGTGAATAGAACACTAGAATGATCTCTAGAATAAAAATTTGGATGAGGTTGTAGAGAGAGCACAGGAGGTAAAGCATTTGCTTAGTTTGCACCCAAACCAGGTTAGACTCTCCCGCTTCAATTATGGTCTCCCTCTCAAGCAACCCAGAGGTAGCTCCTAAAAACATAGTCAACAGTAGCCCCTGAGCATTGCCAGATGTGGCTCCAAACAAAATAAAACAAAAAATTGGAGATGAAAATCTTGAGCCAAATTGATTTTATTAGTTATTCATTTCCAGAAATAGATGGTATTACAAATTATCTTGGATATACAAAGCATACAGAATATTATAGGCTAATTACTGAATGATTAATTTAATAATTATTATTAACAATACTACTTAAATATAGAGATATATCTAGATTGTTGTGTTTTCCATTTTACTTACTAAAATATTTGAGGTGACAGCTCTTATCTGTAGTTTTAGAGTATCGTTCTCCAGCCTCCAGCATGGAACTCACATAAGAGTGGCTATACGGAACAGCGGTTGAGTGCAGTCAAACTCTAAAGTCAAACTCTCCTAGTTCTGCTGTTCGGTGTGTAAAACTGAACAAGTCACTTATCCTCTGCCTCCTCCTCTATCAGATGTGACCAATAATAATTGTTTATCAAAAGTATTGTAAAGATTTTGTGCATTTGGGGATACTTGCTTTCAAGGAGACCAAATGCAAAACCTTTTTCATTATGGTCTATGGTGAGCATATAATTTAAACAAAGGACAAGGGCAAAATAAAACCCTAAGAGGTGAAAATGTTTAGCACTTGTAAGTAGATATGATATCAAGCATTCCAAGGAAGGTGAAGGTTAAAAGCCACTTACTTTTTTATTTTTTGGAACACACCCAGCAGTGGACAGGGCCTACTCCTGGCTCCAAGATCACTTCTTGGGGACCATATATGTTATGTGTGCCTGGAATTGAACAGAGGTCAGCTGTTATTGCTTGGGCCTAAAAAATGCCACTCATTAAAACATTTAAAAGTTATGTTTACTAAAACGCTGTGATATACAAGGTTATTCATAATATATTTGCATCAGAAACATTTCAGGCATAATATATTTGCTTCAGCTGGAGATTGAGGTGACTACAAGAGTATGCCACCCACACGGCAGAGCCTGGCAAGCTACCCATGTCGTATTTGATATGCCATATACCAGAAACAATTATATACCTCATTCCCATGACCTGGTGGAATGGTTTGAGGCTCTTCATGTTCCTGGAGCAAGTAGATGCCCTTGGGCTCTACTAGCATAAGACAGGACATATGGAGATGTTACTGGTGCCCTCTCGAGCAAAGATGATGAACGGGAAGACAGTGATACAGTGATATCTAGATTAACTATAGATGTTATGTTTTGTTATGTATGTAAAGTACATATTTATTTTTAGTTCATCAAGAATACTGTAAATCAAAGCTTTAATATTGCAAATAATTTCTTTCTACAAGAACTACAAATAATAAATGACTCTTATTTTTCTGATTTAATTCTAATTTTCTATAAATTGATAATTATGTATATTACTGATTGCAAGCTTAGATTTAAAAAGTGTAACAGCTGATGTTACTTTATGATCTAATTTGTTAACCTAACTCATTTGATACCTGTACCTTTCTTTCTGTTGATAGTCAAGTTTTAGATGAGGCAAAGATTGCTGAAAGCTTATTTCTGTATTGTGAGATTCCATTTCTATGCAAGAACAAAGTATTTTTTTAGGTAAGAGGAAGGAGAAAGAGAGATTAAGGTAAGTAATGTTACAGTTTTCTCAACGTAGAATCAGACTGTTTATATGTAAAATTTTCAAGAAAATAGTAAAACATTTCCTTGAAATACAGCTAAAAGTGGGAGAAAACTAGTGAAAGTTGTTCATTATATCAACTTGATTATTCATATGTAGGAAAATCTCTCATATTGAAATGGAAATGGCTACTATATTGTGTCTGCAGCGATAATTGCTAGGTAACTCGGGCTCTTTGAATTTCTACTCAGAAATATAGTCTTCCTTTGAATAGCATTTGGTCACAAATCCAACTGATCACTGAATTCTAAAAAGTCTGTTTTCAAGGCCTGGGAGATAGCACAGCAGATAGGACACTTACTTTGCATGCTGCTAACTGGGTTGTATCTCTGATGCCTGGTATGGTGGCCTGAGCCTGGCAGTGGCCAGGTGGTCTCTATTAAAAAATATACTTTAAACATAAAGTTTGGATGCAATACACCCTATGTTTTTACATCAAACCACCAGAAAAACTGTCTATACTTGATGTGAGTACAAAAATAGTCTCTTCCAGGTCACAGTCCTTTCTTGCATTCTTAATCATCTGGAAGTAGATGGACAGATAAAGAAATATTGCACTTATTTTGGGGGATATAAAAAGCAGAACAAAATATGAGAATAATATCTAAGGAAAGTAGAAACTTGGACCAGAACATGTCATTCACGGTGAATACCTGCCTTAAATGCTGGGGTAGAAAATAGTTCAGAGAGAGAAGGGACCACTATGACAAAGATAATTGGAAGTGATCACTTTGGAGAGAGAAAGAGAGAGAGAGAGAGAGAGAGGGAGGGAGAGAGAGAGAGAGAGAAAGGAAAGTGCCTGCCGCAGAGACAGGGAGAGAAGGAAACTGGCTTTGGTGGTGGAAAATACACACTGGTAAAGGGATGGGGCTGGAACATTGTAAGTCTGAAATCCTGAAAACTACATGAATACTCTGTAGCTGTGTATTTTACAGTGATTCAATTAAAAATATATTAATTAATTTATTTTTTAAAAAAAACAAAACAAATAAAAGGCTATTCTTCAGAGGCAAGTTTGTAGAGTCAAATGTTGGGTAGGAAAATATGGAATACAGCTCAAGAACTCTTCAGATCAGTTTCACAAAATTCCCTAAAATGTGGAGGTGATGTACCTTTCTAAAGTATGCATGAAAGAACATACTGAAAAATGTTTAAAAGTGTATATAAAAATAATTGATAAATCTTGTCGGTTGAAACACTTTCTCCACTCCTGAATAACAAAATCCATCTCCTAAGAAATATATTCTGTTCTGAGTTGACTAGGTGGAAAGAGGTGCCTTACCTCATGAAACTCCATTTCTATATGTCAAAAACAAAAAAAACATGAAAGATCAAATTGAGGTTACTTTTAAGAAAACTAATCAGTCCAAGAAAATAATATTTTAAGTATGAGTAGCTTCTAGTAGATGGGGATACTAAAAGGAACGCCCCAAAAGTCTGACCTCATCTGCACAATGGATTTAAAGTCCATCTGCTAAAGTGTTCTTCATCTTTAATCATCAGGGAGATGCAAATCAAAACAACAATGAGGTACCATCTCACCCCACAGAGACTGGCACACATCCAAAACAGCAAGAACAACCGGTGCTGGCGTGGATGTGGGGAAAAAAGGGACTCTCATCCACTGCTGGTGGGAGTGCCGACTGGTCCAGCCCTTTTGGGAAACAATATGGGCATTCCTCCGAAAGCTAGATATTGAGCTCCCATTTGATCCAGAAATAGCACTCCTGGGAATATACCCTAGAGACCGAAAAACACATAGCAGAAACACTGTCTGTACTTCTTTATTCATCTCTGCGCTATTCACTATAGCTAGAATCTGGAAACAACCTAAATGCCCGAGAACAGAGGACTGGCTAAAGAAACTGTGGTTCATCTACACTATGGAATACTATGCGGCTGTCAGAAAGGATGAAATTATGAAATTTACCTGCAAATGGATGGACATGGAGTCTATCATGCTGAGTGAAATTAGTCAGAAGGAAAAGGACAGATATAGAATGACTGCATTCATTAATAGGATATAGATACCAGTGTTTTAATAAATATGGGAAATGGTAATGGCAGATTAAAACTCACCACTGAATATACACAAAGAGACTTAAGTGATAAACTCTCAATATCTGCAGGGCTAGCCACAATGTGTAAAATAAGAGGGAGAGAGATGCAGAGACAGAGAGAGAGAGAGAGAAAGAGAGGAAACTGGGGTACCTGCTATTAAGGCGGGTGGGGGATGGGAGGGGGAGGGGTACTTTGGTGGTGGGAATGGGGCACTGGTGGAGGGATGGGTGCTGGAATACTGTATTACCAAGAGCCAATTATGAACACATTTGTAATTGTATGTTTCACGGTGGTATAATAAAAAAATTATAAAAACAAACAAACAAACAATAAACTTCTGGTAACAGATACCAGATCAACAGCAAAAAAAATCAAATAAAATAAAATAAAATTTGGGGGAAATAAAAAAAAATTTGTTCACACATCTGAGTATTCATTATTGCCAAAAACATCAGATGTTGAAATATATTTTAAGGACTGAAATAAAAAGTAACACTTGAATGATATATTTATATAAAACTATATTCCTACATATTCCCTGATAAGAATAACTATAGATTACCTAATCTATAGTTACCAGCACTCTGATTTACCTTAAGTAAATAAATAAGTGTTTTATCTCACCACTCTGATTTAGTTAATACTTCTACATAATATTTATAGCTTCAAAGATCATCAGTGCATTTTATATTTTCAATAGCTATGCTATATGAAAATTCATCTGGGCTGAGCTCTCAAGAAAATATTTTCCTGTTTTGACAAGTTCTTGTTACTCATTATTGAATTAAGTATCAGGACACTTGTGTCAGATTTGTTAGAAATGTGAATTATACTCATTAGGAATCAATAACTGACAATTTCCAGGAAGCAGATTTAACTGCTTGCTTTGCCATATCATTTAACTTCATCTTTCAAGCTTATTTAAGATGATACAACACAGAAAGCATAACAAAACAGTATTTTGTAATTAGCATTCTATTTCCTTTTTATACTTTTTTGTTTACACAAGGTCATCCTAATATCCTGTAACTTGTTCAAGATGTTACTTTTTCTTGAAAAAGGATAGACAGGATAAGATGCAATTCAATGATGCTTAATAATTCCCAATATCAAAAACATCTCTATTTGCAATTGAAAAATCCAGGTCATAAGATTTATTGCTTTTGACACTCATTTGAATCATAATATTATTAGAAAAATTTTAGTTCAAATGCTATAATACAATGAGTGAGGTCTTGTAGTAATTTATTTCCATAGCTCACCTCTGTCCTTGAATGAAATACTGAAAAATTTATGTTTTGAAAAAAGATTAAAATACAAGCAGAAGAATTATAGGTGTCCACATTTATCAATTATTATTTTATTTTCACTGTATCACTGTCCTCCCGTTCATCTTCGATTTGCTCGAGCGGGCACCAGTAACATCTCCATATGACCTGTCTCATGCAAGTAGAGCTCAAGGGAACCTGCTTTCTCCAGGAACACAAAGAGCCTCAAATCATTCCATCAGGTCATGGGAACGAGGTCCATAATTGTTACTGGTATCTGGCATATCAAATACGACACGGGTAGCTTGCCAGGCTCTGCCGTGCAGGTAGCATACTCTTGTAGTCATCTCTAAATCCAGCATTTATTGATGAACCGTGCAGCCATTTGCTCGCGCTTGAGCCGGACTGTGATAGGCTGGTCTGCTGGGTGAAGTTCTGACAAGGAGAAAGTCGGATGTGGAAAATGGAGGTCCTCATGGAGTGGGGGTCGTCTGGCTTGTTGTGAGGCTCTGCTGGGGTGGCGGGCCAGGGCTAGAACCTGCCATCCCTCCCGGGCACCTCATGAGCGGCTGGGCACAATGAGAGCCAGTAGCAGCCCCGCCCCATGTCTGTCTCTGGATCAGCATACCTGGGCCGGATTCATTTTATTTTATATATGTATTTATTTTTTATTGAGTCACAGTGCAATAAACAGCCACAAAATTGTTCATGATTGTGTTTCAGTCATGCAGTGTTCCAACATCCATCCATCCACCAACGCACATTTCCAAATACCAACATGCCCAGTTTCCCTTCCACCCTCTGTGCCACAACATGCTTCTATGGCAGCACTTTAATTCTCTCTTTTGCTCTCTCTCCTCTCTCTCTCACTCTCTCTCTCATTCTCTCTATCTCTGTTTATCTCTTTCTCTCCTTTTGCTCATTGTGGTTCTCAAGATAGACACTGAAAGGTTATCATGTATATCCCTTTACCTACTTTTAACAATGAGAAAATACTAAGCATTTGTTACCAAAATTTGAAGGACTCAGGAGCAGAAAGTCATTATATCTTAAGGTAGTTAACATAGATACATTAGCATACAATTTAAATTATTGATGCTTTATATACTATAGACTGTAAAATTAATCACCATCCTTTTTCCTCTACACCAGCCTTAAGTCCTCCTATTGTCTATTTTTTTTTGGCTAACGGATGTAAAGCATCATTTATTTATTTCTCTTCATTTCAAAAATATATATTAAATGACTAGTATTTTTCAACAACAGGAGCTGGCACTGGAAATTTATTTTTTTAAAGTTTTTAATTTTTTTTACAATTACAAAGATATACAATTAAAAAGTTAATATTTGGGTTTTGGTCATACAGTGTTCCAGCACCCATCTTTCCACCAGTGCCCATCTTCCACCACCAACATCCCCGGTTCCCTCCCTCTCCCCCAGCCCTTCTCCATGGCAGGTTCTTTATTTCTTTCCCTTTCTCTCTCTTTCTCTTTTCCTTCCCTTCCAGACTATGGATTACAGAACATACATTAAAGGGTTGTCATGTGTATCTTTTTGCCTCTATTTAATGCTCAGTTCTAGGTTGGCATTAGTACCCTCGACAATTGTTAGCACCCTGTTCCATTTTCTGTCTTACCTAGCCTCTGACTCCCACACGTTTGTGATAATTTCCACCTTTGACAAGACCTCCTGATATATGTTTCACTTGACCTTGGATATTGGTATCTTAATATGTACATATATATTTATGTTATGCAGATAAATGCAGTAATTCTGTGTCTGTGTCTCTCCTTCTGGTTAATTTCGCTCAACATAATCTTCTCCATGTCCATCCATTTGTAGGCAAATTTTATAACTTCATTTTTCCTAACAGCTGCATAGTATTCCATTGTGTAGATGTACCAAAGCTTCTTTATCCAGTCATCGATTTTTTGGGCACTCTGGTTGCTTCCAGATTCTGGCTATTGTGAATAATGCTGCCATGAACATAAAAGTAGGGATGGTGTTTCCGCTGCGTATTTTTGGTTTCCCAGAGTAGATTCCCAGGAGTGGTATGGCTGGGTCAAATGGGAGTTCAATTTCTAGTCTTTGGAGGAATGTCCATATTGTTTTCCAGAAAGGCATTCCCACCAACAATGGATGAGTGTCCCCTTTTCCCCACATCCACGCCAGCACTTGTTGTTCTTGCTCTTTTGAATATGTACCAGTCTCTGTGGTGTAAAGTGGTATTTTCTTTTTTTTTTTTTTGTCTATTTTTTATCCTGCTCCTCAAGGTATTGCAGGTGTGGCTGCGGTGCCCAGCTGCTTCGGCAGGTGGCAGACCTGAGACAGGTTTGTCTACACCAAGGGCTCTGCCCCATGGACCCTGGAAGTTTGATGGTCTGACAGAGAAAAAGACTGGGCCCCTGGGATGAACTCAGAACCAAGGCATAGCCTGGCAAGTTACCCATGGTGTATTTTATATTCCAGAAACAGTAACAATAATGGACCTCATACCTAATGAATGGAGACATTACTGGCACCCGCTTGAGCAAATTGATGAACAAGGGGAAGACAAGTGATACAAATGATTGTCTATTTTGTCTATTTTGTTTTCTATCTTAATGAACTACCCTTCATCAATGTCATATTTTATGATTGGACCATACTACAATTATGCACTGCATATCAAAATTTGCTCAGTTACAGAATACAAATAAAGTGGTTGTTCCAAATTCATTTTGGCTAGTGACTACTTAGCCATCTCAATATCTTAGCAGAAGCAAACTCATGTAATCTTATTTTTAGTTTGTATTTTTGATACCATTTCTGTCAGTTTTTATTTAATCTTGTATTAGTTTGCTCCCTACACCCCTAAGTACACAAGATCTATTTCTAATGATTTGTTTATATAACGATAATGACCTAATAACACATTTTAGAACGTATTTCTGTTCAGTGACACACAACTATACTTCTTTCTTTGAACCACAAATGATTTATGTTACAAATCAATGTTTTCTCTTGTTACTATGGTGATGATATACATATGGAGGATAATGTTTCCGTATATGTTTTCTCCCCACTCATAGAGCACCTATGCTTTAACCTTATACTTTCCTGTATCACAACATATGCCCTCGTATTTCCTACATGGCTTTGACCCTAAGGTCATTTTTACTTGTTTTATGTTTTGTGCCTCATTGCATCTTCTGCTATGAAGCTACACATTGAAATTGTAGTATGCTGCTATAAATCTATAACTTAGTATAATCTTTAACCAATAGTTCATGGGAAATCACCTCTTTCTCTGATTTCATTAAATTGTGTTTGACTGAAACAGACAAAACAAGACAAAAAAATCTTCACTTCTAGCAATAAAGGCATCTGTAAACATAGTCTTTAGCTTTAGAACTTTCTCTGCTATAAAAAGTAACAATATTCACAGCTATAGATGGGAACAGTTAGAAATAGTCAACAGATATAAAACACATCAATAGATATACATTTAAGAAACACTATAGCAAATAATGCTATTTGAATTTTAAAGAAATATTGTACCTCGTACCTGTGGGAATTCTGTAAAAGTTCAGGAAAAATGCTTTTTTATAGCATATGAAAATTAGTCAAACAACTTATTGCATTTTTCGGCCTTTTCATAATATTTAAGGAGGCAAAAACCCATTCTCAACTGCTGGCAAATATTGTTTAGTTCAATGAGACAAGTTCAACATTATTTCACTAAACTTTCCTAAACCTATTTCTAATTTTTTGAGATGTTCTTGAACTTATTTTTTCTATAAACATTGTAGTATAGTCATTTAAACCCTACACAAAACATCCCATTTATCTTAGACTCCACCCTCCCCTAGACATGAGCACTTTTGTTTCAGCATTTAATAATTTTATTTTAGCATAGTGTTAATGAGTACTCTCATATCTCTTTATTATACTTGACACTGGATACAGTTCATTTGTAGAGTGTAAAAGTATACTAATAATTGCATTCTTTGTAATTAATATCATTCTCTATTGTGAAGAAAGAGAAAAAGTGAGATACATTGCATAAGAGTCAGAATAAGTGTTAACTTTAGGTACCTAATATTTAACAAACTCTGAAGCTTATCTGTAAAGAATTGTTGGGAGTTTTTTATGACTGCTATTCCCATTCTTATCAGATAGATTTTCTTATGTGATTGTTGGGGTTTTATGCTATATGAGTTCATTGCTTGAGAAAAATGTTAGGTTTCTTCCCCATTAAATATTGGTAAGTGACATAGGAAAGAATATAATTTATAATATTTTTCACTTTAAAGTAATTGCTGAGTATAGATGTAGAATAGTAGAGCACATGTGCTCTACGAATAGTAGAGCACATGCCTTTTATGATAAGGCACTAACAGTCTCTTCTTATATTCTCCAAGCACTCTGTGAAAATTTAGACTTTCTTTTTCCTCTCCAACCACCATTCCTGATTGATTTCCAGTCTCTCCTACATGTGTGGAACCATTTCCTATATTAAATTTCCTCTGTTATAAACATTCAGAGTTATATATGTTTTAATAATTGAATCCTGTGTAGCAAAGGCTCTAGAGCATTTCTACAAAATTTCTGCTGTATACTTCTGTGGTCTCAATTTATCTCTGAGAAAATAGAACTAAATACAATGCATAATAATTTAGCTCTCCTTACTAACACTGAAATTGTGAAAGGTTTGACATAGAGCCCCCACTCTATCAAAGCACCTGTGTGTTTATTAATTCAAATGGGAAGATTGCATCGTGATACAGCTCTTCGTGTGATCAACTGTCAACAATCATTGTGCAAACTAAATTTTGGCTAATCCTATCTGCAAGAGCTCAGTGTGATAGATAAGAACATGCCATGTCAAGTCATCAAAATCCTAAAATATAACTTAGTGAATGTCAAAACTACTCAGAAATTATGAAGAAGCTCTACCTCAGACTGGGGAACTGGAGGAGAACATAATAAAAACTATAATCCTGCTATAGCTCTATCAAGAGTACAGTATACTAACAATAGTATTGAGTTAATGCTGTATATGTCTAGCTACTTTGTGTAGTTGATTTTGAATAAAATACTCTAGTTGACATATATTGTGATAGTTTTCATATTATTATATGATGAATATGTTCATCATATAATGATGAAATTATATTAAATATATCATCAATATATTCATTATATAATGATAAAATTTCATCATACTATCATATGATTATAAATACAGAATTTTATGCTCAAATACTTTGTTGTAATATTTTTGTTAGTACTCAGTCCCCTTTTATGGAAATCTCAGATGTTTTACTTATTTTTTTTCCTTCTCAAAGTGGAGTGTGATTATGTATTTGGCTAATGTATTCTGCTCTACAGCATTGCATAACCTAGCCAGCACAGCTGTTTCTAACTATTCAATGTTCTGTATTACACTGCAATATGTCTTTCTCCAATTGTGAACAAAATGAATTGTTACATCCCTCATCCATTCTAAGCTTCTTATTTTTGGTCATGAGCAATTTTATAAATGAGGATTGGATTTTGATGAGAAAAATGAAGGCTTCCATTTAGCACATATGTTAATGCATAGTTCAGGTTGTTAACATATTTCCTGAAGTTTTCTAAATTTTATCAACCTGTTTCTTAAATATTTCTGTTTTACTTATTCTTTCAAAGATAGAGGATTCGGAAAATAAATAAAAACAGATATATCTATCCAATACAATAGGAATTGTCAAAATTAAGGAAAGTAATGTAGTAAACACAAAAAAACATACAAATGCATATTATCATTAAAACTATTATTTATATGTTTGTATTAAATAGAGGGAAATCCCTTATTCTTCTTGGTTTGTTTGTTTAGACTGAATAAGTAAAGAAAACATCTTCAGAGAGATTAGCAAAGTAAAATCAAGCAAATAATATTTACATGGAGAATTTATATGGATGCGAATCTTTGGAAAAATCTTTGGGAAAAACAAGGCAGTCCTTGGTTATTTAGCCCACATTCAGAACATGAGTCACCATTCAGACAAAGACATTTTATATGACAGAGAGAAAATTGCATCAGTGGTATTCTGAGGGTATAAATAAGACTTCAGATAGAGTAAGGATTTTGCTGATAAACCTCCATCTGTGTGATAACCCTGAAACTATATACTTAAAGATCTCAAAAGGGGAAACAGTGATTGTTTCTTCAATTAGGAAAAAAAAGAGAATGAACTGAGATATAGGGTCACCTGCATCTTAGACTCTAGGCACTTCATAAACCATTAAATTAAAATAGTCTGCATTCCTAAATAGAATAATAGTTCTGCCTAAGCCAACATGTTTTCTTTCAGTTCATGATGTGGGGTCTTAATCAAAAGACTACTGGAAACTTAAAAAATTGAATTTGGAGGAGTTTTTCTACAACACCAGCAAGAGGACTGTCCTGCTAGGCAAGAGCGGCAGCCTCACAACAGAAGCTCTGGCCTTTCTTAGGAAAAACCTCATCCTGGTGTAAGAGCACTTTCAAAAGCATGTGAAAAAACACATTTTGCCCAACAGGGTCAACATTCTGGTGTCTGGTAAATTCATGAAAATGCAGCAAAGCAAGCATTGTTACAGAAGTCAGAAAAAATGCTGCACAACGCAATCAACTGTTGAAAACCACTACACTTTTTGGTATCCTAAACTATTGTTCCTGTTTGAAATCCATGATGGGCTTTTGTGGACTTGTGGGAAGTTCAGTGTTCAGTATACTTAAGGAACAGAACAGTCAAAGCAAAAAACAGAACAGTCAAAACTGCTAAAAATAAAACTAAATAACTTGTTCCTCCCTTCCAGTTTCCCCTTCACAATGATTAATGTTTAGTTATCCATAAAAAGCTGGTTCTCACTGGAAAATACCAACTGAGGACATGTTGAAAAAGTCTATCTGATCCTTACTGGGAGCCCAAATCTACATTTCTAAATCTAAAAACTTTTGTGAAAGGTTGAAGTTTGCATAAAATCCTTAAAATTAGACAAAACTCTTTGTTTCTATCTTTAAGAATAATACAGTGATATATAATTTTGTTGGTAAGAGCAGTTTTGGGAAATATTTGAGTGTGCAAATATACTACACTATAGTCAAATTTTAGGTGGTAAGCTTTTTTATTGACTGTAATCAGAATAACCTGACAAAAGGCTTGCTGTTGTTTAGATAACAGTTCTTCTGAAACTGACAGAGTAAGGCATTACTATTACAATACCAGGATACTTTTATTGAATAAAAAATGAGCTATGTTTTTATATAAAATCAAAAGCATGTGAAACAAAAGGACAGTATTAAAAATGAAAAAATGGATTATTTATTACCCTATGTTAATGCTTTAATACAATTGACAAATCAGCTTGATTTTCACATGAGGAGAACAGTTATAAAAAGTAAAAGAATAGAAAGAAGAGATATAGACCTCAAGTTGTAAAACTATTTGATACTTATTATAGGCAACAAAAAGTTCCACTGATAAAGTTACTAGAATTGTGTTTGCATTGCTCATGTTTGTGGAAAATATTTACAATGTGAAAATATCAGATGTTCTAAGCATAAGGTAAAATAGACTTACAAATAAAATAACACCTGATTGCAGAGTCATTTGGCATTTAGTTTACAACTTAGAAAACAATTCATGTTATGTGAGAAAGGAAAAAAACTCTGGAGTGTTATATCTTAAGCGTATGACAGTGAATTCCTTACATTTACAATAAAAATGTAAAGAGTGTTCAATAAGACTGATTTTCTCAATAATATATAACCACAAAGGAGAAAAGATGCTTAATTTAGGAAATTAAGAATATGACGATGCTAAAGATAAAAGATAAATAGAAATAAATATTGAGCTGTGTCTTCTACTGAGATAAATAAGTGTTCTTGTTTAGTCTTGATATTTTCTCTCTCTATTTTAGCAATATCAGGACCTGCAGTTGCTTTAGAGTCCTCAAAAGAGTATGATCAACCTGGTTGCTAACTTCTTCAGGTCTTATTTCATTTCTCAGGAGAAGAAGCTTTGCTGAGGCTTCAACTGTTAAAATGTGATTCTTGGTCACTCACTCCATGTAAACATCATAATCCTATTACAAAAAATAGATTTAACCTTAATCCTCTTATTGTTACGGATTCAATAAATAACCTAGAATATGCCTCCATGGGAGATTCTCTCTGCAAAGGGCTTGCTCTAGATTTTACAGTTATTCAAGATCATATCTTTCCTCTTCCTTTATTCTGCACAGCACCTGATTAATGGTGTCCTTTTACCCCTCCAGGACAACTAATAATGATCATTTTTGTGTCAGTTCAATCCAGTGTAACTGAGGTTGAGTGTGCTTTATCCAGATTACTTAGGATCCAATAGTATCAGACTGTCTTTGAAAGCTGAAGTACTGCTCTATCTTCTAACTAAATTCTTAACTTTAAATGTGTGTGTGTGTGTCTGTGTGTGTGTGTATGCTTTAATTTCTGTTTTGTTTTGCTTTGGGTGCCAGACCCAGCAACGCACAAGCCTTATTCCTGGCTATGACTCAGGCAGGGATCATTACTAGCAGGGATCTGAAACCAAATGTTGTACCACGGATCAAACCTGGATCAGCTGCATACAAGGCTAATATACTGACCACTGTGCTGTGATCACTCTGGCCCCAATATAATTATTCATTTTGATTAACTAATTAATTATTAATTTTAGCTATACTGCTGCTCCTGTTTGTTGCTGTAAACTTTTACGATAGAGCTTTCTTGTGGCTGGACGATGCCATGGGTAATACAAGAAAGAAAAAATACAAGAAAGAAAAAAAAATTCCTCTTCAACACTATCATTTCATAGAGGAACTTTTATACCTTTTTTAAAATTGATCACTTTTATTTACTAAGGCTTTATTGATATTTTCTAATGAAAACAAAATATATTTACATCAATCACATCCTTAAAAATCATTGAATTTAAATATACCATTTTCATAACTAGACTCCTTACAAATTTAATTAAGAAAAAATATTTTGGAATAAAACTAATTATAAAAAGTGAAAATCAGGAGATAGTACAGTTGGTAAGGCCTATGACTTAAAAGGAGTAGACAGGTTCAATTGTAGTTCAAGTTAGAGTCACAATTTCCATGTACAAGGAGGTTCTAGGTTCAAACCCTAGTTAACCTGTGACTCCCCAGCCAACCACCGCCCGGAAGTGTCAGGTCACCATCTAATGGTTTTGTTCCCTTAATGTGTTCATCGTGCTGCACCTCATTTTGTACCCTATGCTATCTATATCATACTGTGTTCTGTAGAAGAATTGCTACTTTCAATGTATAAGAGCTTCTGTAATGATTGCAGAATACTTACGCTCTGTATATTTATGTACTCAGTAGACACATCTGCTATCCTCCTTCTGAGGAACTTTTATAACTAGTAATACTTCCTTTGCCAATATAATGCAAAAGAGACATTGATTTTCTAATAATTGCCCCCCTCCAAACAACAAACAAACAACTTGTCACTTGTCACTTGTCTTCCCGTTGTTCGTCGATTTGCTCTAATGGGCACCAGCAACGTCCTCTATTCGTTGGGAATGAGGTCCATTATTGTTACTCTTTTTGGCATATCAAATTCACCACGGGTATCTTGCCAGGCTATGCCATGGCTCTGGGATCATCCCAGGGGGCCCAGTCTTTTCCTATATCAGACCATCAACCATCCAGGGCCCACAGAGCAGAACCCTGGGTGTAGACAAGCCTGTCTCCTGCCTGCCATCTGCAGCCAGGCACTACAGCCATACTGCAACACCTCAAGGGGCAGGTGGCAACTATTCCTTATTATTCCAGAGATAACTTTTCCTTCTGGACACTGCTACAATGTCAAAATTATTTTCCCTTTTTTTCTCCGACTTCTGCTATAGATTGAAAAGCAGAAGATAACTGGTTATATTTTGGTGGGACAAAAATAACTTCCATATTTTAAAATGTCATAGACACTGTCATTGAACAGAATGCTATAGGATATATGATAATATCATTTGTTCCAAAATTAAGCACACTATACTTGGCTTAAACAACCTATGGCTCTATGTTAACATAATTTGTTTTGTTTGTTCTGTGAAACAATCCCTGTCAGTGCCCTTCTACTTATTGAAATTTTAACCATCCCTTCATTTACAAGCTCAAAATATAATTCAGGTAGACCTAGTGCTTCGCTGATGACATTGTTCTAATAACACCAAACATTAGCCCAGCGACACAAATGCTGGCTGACTTTGACCGAGAATGTGGAAAGATAAGTCTACAGCTGAATCTAAAGAAAACTATGTTCATGAAGAATGAACTAGTTCCAGAGGCCCCATTCACTCTCAATGGAACAAACATCTCTGAATGCAGTAGTTATGTGTACCTAGTTCGAGAAATCAACATGATGAACGACCTAAAACCTGAGCTGCGCAGGAGGAAGAGAGCTGCATGGAATGCCTTCAAAGGCATCGAAGAAATAGCTAAAAGGACAAAGAACCTCCGGCTCCGGGCACATCTCTTTGATTCCACTGTTCTCCCTGCATTAACATACGCCTCAGAGACCTGGGCCCTATGAAAGCAGGATGAGAATGCTATTCGGGTCTCCCAGAGAGGAATCGAAAGAGCTGAGCTTGGAATATCACGCCTCACTCAAGTGAGGGAAGGAATCGGAGTTCTGACCTCCGTCGCTATTCCAGAATCAGGGACACTGTCTCGTTTGCCAATGCATCGAAAATCAGATGGGCTGGACATGTAATGCGATTTGGAGAACTTTGTCAATATATAACTACATGTTCTTTATGTGTGCTTTCTGGATTAATAACAAATTCTTAATTCTATTTTGTATAAGCTTTTCTGCACAGTCTGTTGTTGTCATTGTTTTGTTGTTGTTGTCATGTGTCATCTTCCTACCATCATTTGTTGAAGAGGTTTTCTTTCCTCCAGTTATTGCACTTAACTCCTTTGTCATTAATTGTCTATGCACAAAGATTTATTTTTTTAATTCATTCATTGAGTTGTCTTTTTTCTCAATACAACTGTTTTGATTATAAATCTAGAGCACATTTTAAGTCGAGACTGTTATTCCATTTTCTTAAACTTTTTAATAGTTTTTTCTCCCTTTTTCTTTATTTTTAACCATAATACCTCAATTGCTGGATTTTAGTCAATTCCAGATATAGCATATGAAAAACTTGTAGAGGCTCTAGATCAGAATTTTCTCCGGTAAAGAATTATTTTGTTCTTACATATTTCCTTATAAGGAAATATGTAAGAACAGATTGCCTTGATTAAGTTGAAACTTTCTTTAGATTTTGGCAATACTTATACATGTGTAGCTTTTCAAACTAAGGTATAATTTGTCCTCCAAGGGATTGCTGTTCTAAAGATTCAATTGAAAGACAGGAATACTTATCCTATTTTAGCAAATAGTGTTACATGACATCACTAAAATCAACTCTAGTTGTCTTTTGACAAAAACTTTCTCAGCAATGTAGATAATGTTAAAGAAGGCCAATGAAGAGTAAGTATTTAAGGCCCATGCCTTGCATGTACCTGAACCTGGTTAGATCCCAAATGATATATCATGGTCCTCCAAGTATCACATGATTAGCCCTTATGCCATTTAAACATTCTTAGATCATAGCATCAAACTAAATAGCCCTATTGAACAATAATAGCTATGAGTGAAGCTCTAGACCACCTGACTACTTGGGAGCAACTATTCTCCAAGGAAAGTTTAAGAATGAACAAATAATGGTAAGGAGATTGCAGGCAAAAATTTTGATTTATTTCTCTAGATTACATTCCTTCTGAATTTGTTGTTCATCAAGTATAATCTCCTTTGTCAATTTCAGAATCCAACCTCTGTTTCTCCTACTTAGAGATAATTTCATCCCAATAGATTACCGATGTGTTATATACCTTATCTCTGTAAACAGAAATGGATTGTGACATATGTCCCTTTAAGTGCCACTTAAATTGTGTAGACTTGGGTTAAGGTGTGCAGTTAAATAAAAGCCACTGTACAAGACTATTCGTGAATCATTCTAGTTCTTGAACAGGAAACCCAAAATTGCAGGAAGAGTTTCACCAGACATATTTTAAGGATGGACTTCAAATGAAGTTTCAGATATAAGAGAATGAAACATGAGTAGAAAAATAATATGCCAATAGAACCATTCTTTTTAATAGTTCCATAGACACATTATTTATACACTCAATAAAGAGAAATCCAGGTATCACTTCCAAATAATTATTTAACAAATATTTCAAGAGCAGTATTTGCAATTATGTATATTAATTGGGAGTAATTTCATCACAAATATTTTGGCCTAGTAGTACAAATGATAATATATTTTTATAAAATTTATAAGATACATAATAAATACATGTAAAATATTAATTGAAAATTGATTTTATACAAAGGAGTCATAGACTTGAAAAATCTATTCACATAAACTGTTGGAAACATAAGTTTATTGGGTTTCACTTCAGTGTATCTTTGTTTTCTCTGTATCTCATTAGGTTTTTTCCTATATTAGTAAAATATGGCTTAAGAATTCAATGGTAGGGTCAGAGAGATAGCACTAGGAAAAGTTGATTATTTTTCAATGAGGCTGCTAATTTTTTAAACCTTATTTACTAGTTGCTCACAGTACAGATTTTTTAAGTGTTCAATATTCCAACACTCGTCTGTCATCAACGTGAGAATGCCTATTTGATCACCAGCAGGGTATATGGTCCTCCGTGCAAGACCAGCAGTGATCCTTGAATATAGATACAGGAGTAAGCCCTGAGCACAGTTGAGCATAACCTGAAAATAAAGGTTAAAACAAAAATAAACCTCCCAAAGTAGAATTGCATGAACTGAATTTGACTATAGTTCATCATGTTGTACACTTTAAATATATTGATTGTGAATCAATTATATCTCAATAAACTTGTAAGCTCTTTTTTAAAATGAGTAACACATTCACTGCCACTGTCTTCACTGTCTTCCTGTTCATCATCGATTTGCTTGAGTGGGCCCCAGTAATATCTCCAAATGTCCTGTCTCATGCCAGTAGAGCCCAAGGGCATCTGCTTGCTCCAGGAACATAAAGAGCCTCAATCCATTCGGAATGAGGTCTATAATTGTTACTGGTATTTGGCATATCAAATACAACAAGGGTAGCTTTCCAGGCTCTGCTGTGCAGGTAGCATACTCTTGTATCAACTCTAATTACAGCATATATTGATGAAATGTGTGGCCGATTGAGGCCAAAGAGAAAACATAGGCAAAACAAATTTAATTGTAAAAATCATTTTATATTTAGATGTTCAGGTCTTTAATTAAAAAAAAACTACCTTTCTTTGCTTTAAGAGAAGAATTTAAGTTAAGTTAAAGAGTTTTAGATTCACTACTGAGGGGGGGAGTGATAACCCAGCGGGTAGGGCATTTGCTTGCATGGCCAGCCTGCCGGTCCGGGTTCGATCCCTGGCATCCCATATGGTCCCCGAGCACTGCCAGGAGTAATTCCTGAGTGCAGAGCCAGGAGTAACCCCTGAGCATTGCTGGGTGTAACCACAAAAGGGGAAAAAACATATTCACAACTGAATGTCATATATAATAAAGTTATTTTTAATTATTTGGGGTTCTATTAAAACATTTGAAAATATGAGTGACACATAGGTAATAAGTTTTAGACCTGAAATATAATAAATATTAAATTTATTACCAAAAGCAATGGAAAAGGAATGGAAATATAAGTTTTCATAACATATATTACAATCTTCCTTAATATCATTAAATATCATTTATTGATTTTAATTTGCACTTATTACAGCCCATACACTTAACTGCATATGAATTCCCTGTCTATCCTTTGAAAATCCAGCAAATATCATTTGTCCGTAAGGAGCTCTAACAGAAAGTGGAAACTACAGAGATTCTGCAAAATTTGACAATAACTTTATTATTGCTTTTTTGTCTTTTAATTCACTTAATTACTCAAGAATGACTGTCTTAAAAAAAAAAGAATGACTGTCTTTTGTGACCTTTATTGTTGGGTGACATGCCTTACTTTAAGTTTCAGCTATACTTGGCTTGCAGCCTCTCCCAGCTCTGCTAGGGAGGCTTTGAATCAGCTCTAAAGGCCACCTGAAGTGCTGCCTTTCAATAGAGTTGTTCACCTGCATTCATCTCTAGATAGTCCAGCCCAAGATGGGCTGGGCTGGGAAGTCTTGTCTGATTTCTGTCTATAAAATAAAGTGGGAGAAGAGAGAAGGACCTGTTTTTGCAGTTTTGGCTTCCCTTGGCATTTTCCTCTCTCCATCCTCTCTGTTCTCTGTTGGGGGTGGCAGCCATCTTGGCCTACACGTTGCTTGGGCCTAGCTGGGAACCCAGAGTTTCGGAGTTTTTCCTGTTCTTGGATTGAATATTGGAACCTGTGGTAGTAAAGCCTGTTTAAACTGCCCGGATTCCCAAGTTTTCATCCATTCTCGGCTGGCTTTGGAGGTAGAAGAGAACTCACTTCCTGGTATTGTTGGGAACCCCAGTGGCTCCCCAACATCTGGCATCCCTAAGTGGGCACGAGCATCATCAAACAGACAACATCTGCCTTCGAACAGTAGATTCAGAACCATGAGTAAAAGTGCTGGATTTCTCATGGTATAGATATGTTGTATCTTTTATTGGGTCAGAACCATACATAGCCCAGTCAATGAAGTCCTTCTTTGTGAGCTACACGCCCCATCTTATACTAACCCTCTTGATCCTTGTGATTATTAGTCTACACCGCTGAATATGGAAAATGTTTAATAGAGAGAGGGAAAAGTGTAATGAAGAAAACAAGTGAAAGATGGCAGAAATCCACTCCCCAACCAGGGCAGTTCTACTCATGGAACATAACCAATTTAGGGGCCCAAGTGACCTTTTCATTCTATTATCTACAAAAGTAACCTTTTCATCCTGCTATCTACAAAATGCCCAGAACAAATTCCTGTTAGAGGTTGGGAGACCCCCGCCCAGAACCTGCTATCTGGTCTGAATTGCATTCCTGCACGTACGCATAGTCATTGCTAACCTGCAATCCTGCACATGTGCCCAGCCGCACAAAATATAGAAAGAAGTATTGAGTGTGACCCGATTGGTAGGTGATGGTAATTTGTTGCAAAGTGATTGGCTGCCTGAGCGCAGACCTTGATGTAATGTTTTAAATCTATTGGATGGTTAGGTGCAGGCTTCTCTGTAGTGGTGGGAAAGATCCCCCTGAAAGGGCTTGGGGCTCTCAGCCACTGACTGTGGTCATGCTCTGAGCCCAAGCATGCTCGAATAAAACCCTTGCTTTTGCATAGGTCCGGTCTCTCAGAGTTTTCCTTGATAGGTGTGGTCTTCCGAGGCTCCCAGTTTTTCATCCCATCTGGTGGCCAACCCTTTCAGTAATAGATTGAATGCAACTTTAAAGGATGAGGTTTACTCAGGAATTAAAGAAATAAATGGGAATCATAAAATTAAAGGTAGACAGATTTTAAAGCTTGAGGATAAACTAGAGGGACAGGAAAATAAAATTATTAACAGATTTTAAAACTTGAAAATTAATTAGGAGAACAGGAGAGTAAAATTATTAAACAGAATTTAAAATTCAAAGAAAAATTAGAGGAACAGGAGATTAAAATTATTAAGCAGGATTCAAAATTAGAAGAACAAGAAAGTAAAATTATTAAACAGGATTTAAAACTTGAAGTAAAGTTTGAAGAACAGAAAAAGGATATCAGCAAGATAAGCACTACCTTAGAGGGAAAAATTGACAAACAGAGAGTTAGAATCGAAGGACAGAAAGAGGAGGTCTGGAAGTTAGATATAAGATTGAAAGAACAAAAAAAAAGAAATAAATGGAAATTTGGAAAATTAAACCAAGAAATGGATGTGTTATTCAGGGAGATTTCTGATTTCATGACTTACTGATCAGGAAACAGAACATACCTGATACTGAGGCATGATTCAACTAAAAGTCATTCGCAAACACACCCCAAGGCTGTAGGCTTGAAAAGGTGTATACATTTCCAGCAAAAAAAATGCCCTCAATATAAAAAGAATTCTAATGAGACTGATAACTTAGAGGAGGAACAGGGAAATCCAGAGGAGGCAGACTCTCAAACTGAAAATCTCTCCAGAGTTAATACCTTCAAAGGGGAAGATGCTCCTCTGACAGATGCTCAATTTGAAGACTTCCCCAGAGCTCTTACAAGCTCTGATGAGGACGAAGGGGAGGAACAGGTTAGACTGTGCAGGCCTCAAGAGCCTTGCAGTTCCTCTGGTGGTCAATCTAATAATAGACAAAGAGCAAAGCCCAGCAATCTTTCTCATGGCCAGGCTTAAGATAAATTAAAACAGATTTATGAAAAATTAAATATTGAGTAAATAACTCTATTCAGGAAGGCTTGCAACAAATTTGGAGTAGCAAGCCCTTATTCTTTAAAATATTTAGCTGACTGTATTCGGAAAGAAGATTGGGTATTTTCAGACTTTGAAATGGTAGCACACACTTGTCTGAACCAATCACAGTTCACGCAATGGCAAATGTGATATGCAGATGAAATTAACATAAATATATACACTTTAAGAAACACAGAATCTGGCCATAATATAACTTTTGTCATGCTGAAAGGAAAAGAAAAATGGCAAAAGAAAGAAAAACAAGTGGCATTACCTGATGCTGCTTTCAAATTTATTTAGAATGCAGCATTAAAAGCATGGGAAAGAATAGATACTGACACAGAATATCAAGGTAGCTGTACAAAAATTTACCAAGATCCTAATGAGCCATATTTTGATTTTATTGGAAGATTAACTGAGACAATCTGCAGACAGTTTCAGGGCCCATCCACTCAACGAATCCTACAATGAACCTTAGCATATGAGATTACTAATCAAAGTTGTCGAGCCATATTATGTAATATTAAGGAAAAAGAAGACCTCATGGGATATCCAAAGGCCTGTGGAAATGTTGGTTTGCCCTCCCATGGAACACAGAATACCATAGAAGCTTATCCTATACAGCGGGAGAATCAGGAGAGGAGGGAAATATCAAACAGCTTCAAGGGAAGAAAAAATTTCTTCAAAGGATAGACAGGAGTGGTCAGGGAAACTATGCTAATAATCACAACTCCATCCCTTGGAAGGCCCCACCTGGACATTGCCCTAGGTGCAGGAAGGGAAAACATTGGGCCAGAGACTATTGGTTTCAGGGAGAAGTCATCCTCAGGTGTTGCAGGACACTTAAAAGCCTAGGCCTCTGCATCTGCCCTGGATTGCCTCCTGCAGGTCACTTCATAGATAGGGGGATAGTCTGAATGTGACAGTCTTATCTGACCGTGTATTCTGTACTGGCTGGTATAAATATTCTCTCATGCTACCATAATCATCGTGGGACTAGCTAGATCTTACCAGCATATTTGCCTGGCCACGTTGGATCTCTAAGTAATTAGACCAGAGAGAAATGCTGTTTGCCTCTAAGCAAGCAAGCATGGCTCCCTGATAACTCAAAGGCAACTAAAATACAAAACTACCGTGAAGTAGACAAGACTCTTGTGAAGCTTGGAGAAATATTTAACTGGCATTAGTATTAGTCTTTGGTACAGAGACATGCCATCTCAGAAACCCCCTTCTCTACCCTATAAAGGCAATTCCAGGCAGATCTTGGCTCAAGATATTAGGTGAGGTGCTGGGAGAAATTACCTGAGGGCATTTGATCCTTCCAGCCAGGGGAAGTTACATTTAGCTTATAGCTTCTCCCAGGTCTGCTAGGAGGCTTTTAATTAGCTCTGGGTCCTTGTAAACAACCAGATGGCCTCCTGAAGTTGCTACATTCTATAGAGCTATTTTCCTGTTTTCTTTCTTTTTTTTTTCATTTTATTTTATTTTATTATTTTCCCCCCAAAATTTTATTACACCATTTTAGACATACAATTGAAAGATGCTAATGTAGAGTTTTTGGTTCTTCAGTTCCAACACCCATCCCTCCACCCAAACCATCTCACATTACCAATGTCCCCACCTCCCTCCCCCTCCCACACCTCAACTACTTGGCGTATTCTGTATGTCATTTCTCTCCTCTTTATCACTCTGTCCCACCAAACTTTCCTGCACATCGTGGAATGCAATGCATTAAAGGACATTACTGTTTCCACTATTTTATGGACCGTGCGGCCGCAAGCAGCCACCCTACCTGGGCTAGAACTGGCTTTGCTCTGTTAATCTGGTCATGAGGCAGTTTCCCAGAGTCCGGACAGCGAAGGTGGTGGCTAGTGTGGTGAGCTAGTCTCATCTGGCTGCTTCCAGGACCCCCCAGAGGTGATGGGCCCATTCCCAAAACCCATCTGTCCTCCCGGGGCCTCATAGTCAGCTGGGTCCGGGGCAAGCCGAGCTCCAGCTTCCCCAGCCACTTGTGAGGCTCTTCATGCTATGGCTGGTAGCCCCAGGGCAGCTCCTGGGTGGGGCCACCAGGCTCGACAAAATGGAGGGGGAATGGTTGATCCCTGACTCCATCTGATGAATTCCCAGTGAATCCCACTTCTGGGAGCCGCCTACCTGGGATCGAACTGGTTTTGATCTGTTAATTTGGTTGTGAGGCAGTTTCCCAGCGTCTAGACAGCAAAAGGTGGTGGCTAGTGTCTATTTTCCTGTTTTCATCTCTAGATAGCCCAGCCCAGAATGGGCTCGGCTGGGGAGTTTGGGCTGATTTCTAGCTATAAAATAGGCTGTAAGAAGAAAGAATCTCTCTCTCTCTTTACGCCCTTTTGCCATTTTCGGCTTCCCTCGGTGTTTTGCTTCTCCATCCTCTCCATTCTCTGTTGGGCCTCAACACGTGGTGTCAGCCATCTTGGCCTACACCTGGCTGGGGCCTACCTGGGAATCCAGAGTCCGGAGGTTTTCCCTGCTCTTGGATTGTATATTGGAACCTGTGATAGTAAAGCCCTTTTTAAAACTGCATCAGTTTCCTGAGTCTTCATCCATTCCCCGCCGGCTTTCAGAGGTAGAAGGGAACTCGCTTCCTGGCACTGTCGGGTACCCAGGCGGCACTCCCGACACTCAGGCTTCATCTGGACAGATAATCTGTTATGGAGGGAAGGGGCACATATGCAGAAATTGCCCATCTTCTAGAATTATCAATACAGGGCAACATCCTAATAATCCCTTTATGGGAAATGAGACTCACAGACATGGGAGAGAGCTGCTACTGGCTCTACCTGTGCCCATCCACTCACTAGGAACCCGGGAGGGATGGTGGGTTCTTGCCCTGGCCTGCCACCCCAGCAGAGCCTCGCAACAAGCCAGACGACCCCCACTCTATGAGGGCCGCCATTTTCCACATCTGGACTTCCCTCTCGTCAGAATTCCAGCCAGCAGACCAGCCTATCACAGCCCGGCTCATAGAGATCCACCCTGCAGCAGTCTTTTTTAAATCCGGCCCAGGTATGCTGATCCAGACTCACACACATGGGGCAGAGCTGCTACTGGCTCTCCCTGTGCCCAGCTGCTCACGAGGCACCCAGGAGGAATGGCGGGTTCTAGCCCTGGCCACCCCAGCAGAGCCTCACAACAAGCCAGACGACCCCCACTCCATGAGGGCCTCCATTTTCCACATCCGGACTTCCCTCTAGTCACAACTCCACCCAGCAGAAGAGCCTATTACAGCCCAATCAATAAATGGTGGATTTAGAGGTGACTACAAGAGTATGCCACCTGCACAGCAGAGCCTGGCATGCTACCCGTGTCAATTTGATATGCCAAATACCAGTAACAATTATAGACCTCATTTCCATGACCTGATGGAATGATTTGAAGCTCTTTATGTTCCTGGAGCAAGCAGGTGCCCTTGGGCTCTACTAGCATGAGACAGGACATATGGAGAAGTTACTGGTGCCCGCTCGAGCAAATCGATGATGAATGGGAAGACAATGAGACAGTGATGGGAAATGTTACATGGAACCCCTTCCAGGTTTCACAAGCTCCACAGGATCAAATAACACGTATGCCTCCCTTGAATGTGTGAAAAAGCTGGGGGTGGCCAGCCCCAGGCCCAGCTGAATCCAGAGGCACTCTCATTCATCCCACCCACCCAGTATTCTCTGAATCAGAATCCACAGAATTGCAATCAATAAATACTCTCCTGCCTACCCCATCATGCAATGGCAGTCTTGATATTCTCTGCCCAAAGACTGTCACAATATACCCAATCAAGATCCTTACAGGCTAAAAACAAGGTAAAAAGACCTGCTTTCCCAGGTAGTATGGTTTAATTCAGGCGAGTGATCGGCTGAAATTTAAAGGAATTAAGGTACATTTTGGACTTCTAGATCCTGAATCTCATGGAGAGATAATACTGTCATTCTCTGTCCAACTAAATGGACTTTTGAAAAAGGGCAACTGTTTGCTAGACTATTATTAATTTTTGAGGATCCACCCAGTCAGCCTGAACACCCTAGAGCTGACAGCTTAAACAGTACTAACTGTTCCAACTTCATTGTTGGTTATACAGCCGAACAGACCCAAGCCCACCAGTCACCTACTATCTAGTTGGGTACACTACCACAATTTCGCAGGCCAGGTGGCTGATTGTACCCATCAGAATTTATTTATGGATATTCAAAGGCATATTGGATACAGGGGCAGACATATCCATAATCTCCACCAAACATTAGCCCTCAAACTGGGCCCTAAAGAAAGTGTCCCATAGCCTGAGAAGGGTAAGCAATATCTCCTCTTCTCTTCTCTGACAGAGTGAGTGAAGGTGATCCTGCTTTGAATAGCCCAAGACAACTAACTCCTAAAGCTCAGAAGGAATTAGACTTTGTCATGGACTGATTTCAAAAAATCTTACCTCTCCAGATTTAGTCCCGGAAGAAAAAGTACGGTTATTGGTCTTTAACACTCCTGAGTCTCCAACTGCTCATATAGCCCAATTATCTGGACCGTTATAATGGGTTTACTTACATAACAAGCAGAATCGTACTGCTATGCATTACCTTGAGATGATAGCCAACCTTATAATTAAGGGAAGATCAAGAACCCAAGATTTAGTTGGACATGATCCTCATGTATTTGTACTAGCTGACTCTAAAAAAGAAATTAAAACCATTTTACCACTCAGTGAAATATTTCAAGGAGCCTTAGCAGATTTCCCAGGAGAAATATCATTACCCAGATGAAAAAACCTGGGAATATCTGAAAAGAACACCTTTTGTAATTTTCACCATTAATGGCTCCTCACCCATTACTGATGCTCCAGTGTATTATATTGATGGGTCCTCATCAGGAATGGGTGGAATTACAGGTCCTTCACTGACCACTACTGTCAGTTATCTACAAACTGTTCACTGGAGTCATCCTGAACAGGATTAGCAGAACATTAGATGAAGGAAAACCAAGCAAGCAAGCTGGCTTCCAAAAAGGATTCAGCACAATCTAACATATCCACATGGCAACCAAGTTCACTTGATCACTTGATCAAGTGATCACTTGAATCACTTATTCACTTGATCACTTATTCACTTGATCACGTGAATCCCGTTATCCATCGATTTGCTAGAGCGGGCACCAGTAACTTTTCCATTGGACCCTATCACATTACAATGTAGCCCAATGGCATCAAGTTGATTCAGGAACATGAAGAGCCTCAAACCATTCCTTCAAAGTCTTGACAAGGAAGTCTGACCATCTTGTAGGTGAGTGGCCACGTGATCTTTTGAGATCCCATGGGATCCAGTAGGTAATGGCTCTAGTCCAGCGGTTGTCTCCAAATCGCATTACATGTCCAGCCCATCTGATTTTCGATGCCTTGGCAAACGAGACAGCATCCCTGATTCTGGAATAGCGATGGAAGTCACAGATACACCCTGCAGAAAAAGATACACCCGATAGAGCAGAAACCAGCTTTCCTTGTTGCGTGTGGCCGCTATGCGCGCCCCGCAATTACCCCCAAATTGCTGTGAATATTATACCCACCCCTCTGAGAGAGCCCCACAAAGTAATGAAAGTATAGCTCACGCAAGGCAGAGCCCAGCAAACTTTTCGATGCATGGTCGATATGCCAAAACCACTAACAGAAATGTTTAATTTCCTGATCCTGAAAGAGCCCTTAATATGGCAGCAGTAAGAAAGGCGAACAAGCAGTACCTGATAAAATTTCATGGCCATCCTAGGCTGCCAAAACGAAGAAGGACTAAAATTACTGTACTTTCAATGCACGTACGCTGGCATCGGAAGCATATATTGAGGATCTGATGGTGCAAGTGCAAAAGATCAAGTACGACATCATTGGTCTGACTGAGACAAGAAGGCATCAACTGCATCATGCTGTATTTGACACTGGAAAAGAATTGTTCCTTGGAATATGCAATGAAAGAGGCATCAGTAGCATTGGTGTCCTAGTCAACACCAACATGGCAGTCAACAATGATTCATTTGAATGCCTAACAAACCAAATAGGATGATTACACTTGAAGAGATGTGGCCCACGATCAGCAATTTCTATCTTAATTGTCTACGCACCAACATCCACATACAAAGGGGATGAAATTGAGAAATTCTACATGGAACTGGAGGAGTTCTATAAAAAAGATCACACCTTCTACAAGATCATAGTCAGTGATTTTAATGCCAAGGTAGGACCGAGAAGATCGGCTGAAGAACTCCACATTGGGACCCATGGCCTAGAATGGAATGAACAGGGTGAGAGATATCTGACTTCATCATGTCCACCAAGAACATTCATGGGAATTCACAGTTCCAGAAGGCTGAAGAGAAACGTTGGACATGGGAATCTCCTGGTGGACAGTTCCACAATGTAATTGACCATGTCATCTTCAATCGACAGTATTGTCTGACCGATGTTGCTGTCGTCCCAAATTTCAAAGAGGATGGGACCACAGTCTCCTTCATGCAAAATTCTACTTCCCGCAATAGGGAGAAAAGGCTGCAAAGTTTAAGAAGAGAACTCCCAGAATAACCACCAACTGGGAACTCTTTGGCACCATTGCGGCAACATGGGAAGATACCACCATTGACAACATTGATGAAGAATACAACCGACTGGTTCAGCACCTCCATGATTGTGCAAAGAATGCCGAGAGAGAGAAAGACACAAAAAGACGCCTGTCTCCAGAAACTCTCGAGCTCATTTGCCAACGTGGCAAGACATGAGCCTCAGGAGACCAAATGCTAAAGTCCAAGCTTGCTAAATGGTGCAGAGAAGCGATAAAAGAAGATCTCAAAGACAGAAGAGCAGAAATACTGGAAGATGCAGCAGAAGCCGGAAAAGCATTGGCACCGCCCGCCTGTCCTTCACCAACTATAACACCAAGATACTGCCCTCCGAAGCCCTGATGGATCTGTCACATCTTCCAGAAAGGCAATTGAGAATATTATCCATGACTTATACTCAAATCTCTTTGATAGCCACATCCACCTGCCCATATGCCAAATTCTACAGGATGGATATGTCATTCCCAATGTTCTCCCTTCTGATATCCGACATGCCATCTCATCGGTAAAGAAGGGAACAGCACCAGGCCCAGACAAAATCAGATCCAAACACCTGAAGAATCTGCCATCGCTACTCATCAATACACTAGCTTGACTCTTCACATGCTACCTGTCCGAATGCAAGGTACCCTCCCAATGGAAAAGCAGCAGAACAGTTCTACTGTTCAAGAAGGGAGACATTCAAGTCATCGGCAACTATCGCCCCAACTGCCTGTTGTCTGTCATCTACAAGCTGTTTACACGAGTCATCCTGAACAGGATTGGCAGAACACTAGATGGAGGACAACAATGCTAGCAAACTGGCTTCCAGAAAGGATTCAGCACAATCGACCATATCCACACAGTAACCAAGCTCACTGAGCTTTGTAGGGAGTACAAGATGATGCTCTGTCTCACGTTCATTGATTTACAGAAAGCCTTTGATTCTGTGGAGACTGAAGCAGTCATCGAAGCCCTAGCCAAAAAGGGTTTTGAAACCCAATACATCAAGCTGCTTTGTGAGCTGTATTATGGATTCACCACCAGGATCTCACAATTCTAAAAGAAGTAATCATTGATGTCCAAAGAGGGGTTCGACAGGGTGATACCAGTTCACCAAAACTCTTCAGCGCCACCCTTGAGAACATAATGTGACAATTAGAATTGTAAGGAATGGGAGTGAAGATAGATGGTCAGCAACTACACCACCTGTGCTTCGCTGATGACATCACCCTAATAACACCAAACATAAGCCAAGTGGCACAAATGCTGGCTGACTTTGACCGAAAATGTGGAAAGATAGGTCTACAGTTGAATCTGAAGAAAACTATGTTCATGAAAAATGAACTAGTTCCTGAGGCCCCAGTCACTCTCAATGGAACAAACATCTCTGAATGCAGCAGTTATGTGTACCTAGGTCAAGAAGTCAACATGATAATGACCTAAAACCTGAGCTGTGCAGGAGGAAGAGAGTGGCATGGAATGCCTTCAGGGGCATCGAAGAAATAGCTAAAAAGGACAAAGAACCTCCGGCTCCAGGCAAATCTCTTTGACTCCACCATTCTCCCTGCATTAACATATGCCTCAGAGACTTGGTCCCTACGAAAGAAGGATGAGAATGCTATTCGGGTCTCCCAGAGAGGAATCCAAAGAGCTATGCTTGGAATATTACACCTCACTCAAATGAGAGAAGGAATCCAGAGTTCTGACCTCCGTCGCTATTCCAGAATCAGGGACGCTGTCTCGTTTGCCATTGCATCGAAAATCAGATGGGCTGGACATGTAATGCGATTTGGAGACAACAGCTGGACTAGAATCGTTACCAACTGGATCCCACGGGATGTCAAAAGATCATGTGGCCGCCCACCTACAAGATGGTCAGACTTCTTTGTAAAGACCCTAAAGGAACAGTTTGAGGCTCTCATATTCCTGAATCAACTAGATGCCATTGAGCTACATTGGCACGTGATAGGGTCCAATGGAAATGTTACTGGCTCCCGCTAGAACAAATCGATGAATAACGGGATTCAAGTGATCAAGTGATCAAGTGAACCAAGGTCATTGAGTTTTTTCTGGAGTCAAGATCCCGCTCCGTCTCACGTTCATTGATTTAAAGAAAACTTTTGTTTCTCTTGAGACTGTAGCAGCCATCGAAGCCCTAGCAAACAGGGTGTCCAAACCTGTCGGGGTGCTCCGCCGGGGTCCCCAACAGTGCCTGGAAGTGAGTTCTCTTCTACCTCCGAAGCCGGCGAGGAATGGATGAACACTCAGGAATCCGATGCAGTTTTAAAGGCTTTACTTATCACAGGTTCAGGCATACAAATCAGCAAAAGGAAAAACCCGATGCTTAGGATTCCAGGCTAGAACCCCAGCCACGTGTAGGCCAAGATGGTGACCACCACGTGTAAAAACTTCCAAGGGGAATAAACGCTCACAAGGCGAGATCCCACCGGGAAGAAGAGAGGGAGAGCAGGAACCGGCTAGTTTATACCCCCTCAACTCAGACCTTCCTCCCATTGTTATGGAAAGCAGGGAGGGTCCAATGCCCTTAGATAATCCCTCCCTGCATCTCACCTAGGGCCTTTACTGTGCTAATGTTTTGAGCAGGGAAGGCCTTTGAAATGTAGAGAAGGGGGTTTCTGAGATGGCATGTCACTGTACCAAAGATCAACACCAATGCCAGTTAAATATTTCTCCAAGCCTTCACAAGTCTCCTCTACTTCATTGTAGTTTTATATTTTATCAGGGAGCCATGCTTGTTTGTTTGGAAGCAAACAGCATTTCTCTCTGGTCTAATTACTTAGGTGTCCTTACGTGGCCAGGCTAATATGCTGGTAAGATCTAGCTAGTCCCACGATGATTGTGATAGCATGGGAGAATATTTATACCAGCTAGTACAGCATACATGGTCGGATAAACTGCCACATTTAGACTACCCCCTTATCTATGGAGTGATTTGCGGGAGGCAATCCAGAGCAGATGCAGCGGCCCTTAGGAGTCCTGCAACACAAACCCAATACATCAAGATCTGTCATGAGCTGTATTACGAATTCACCTCAGGGATCTCACCATTCTACAAGTAAGTGATCATTGATGTCAAAAGAGGGGTTCAGCAAGGTGATACCATTTCACCAAAACTCTTCAGTGTCTCTCTCGAGAACATCATGTGACAATTAGAATGGGAAGGAATGGAAGTATATATAGATGGTCGGCAACTAAACCACCTCCGTTTCACTGACATCATTCTAATAACACCAAACATTAGCCAAGTGGCACAAATGCTGTCTGACTTGAACAAGAATGTGGAAAGATAGGTCCACAGCTGAATCTCAACAAAACAATGTTCATGAAAACTAATTCCAGAGCCCCATTACTTTAAATGGAATAGACATCTCTGAATGCAGCAGTTATGTGTACCTAGGTTGGGAAGTCAACATGATGAATGACCTAAAACCTGAGCTGCGCAGGAGGAAGAGAGTGGCATGTAATGCCTTTAAAGCATCGAAGAAAGAGTTAAAATGACAAAGAACCTCTGGCTCAGGTCACATCTCTTCGACTCCACCATTCTCCCTGCATTACCATACACATCAGAGAACTGGGCCCTATGAAAGCAGGATGAGAATGTTATTCAGGTCTCCCAAAGAGGAATCAAAAGAGCTATGCTTGGAATATCACGCCTCATTCAAGTGAAAGAAGAAATCCAGAGTTCCGACCTCCATTGCTGTTCCAGAGTCATGGACACTGTCTCATTTGCCAAGGCATCGAAAATGAGATGGGCTGGACATCTAATGCAATTTGTAGACTGGATTACACGGGATGTCAAAAGATCTCCTCGCCACCCACCTACAAGATGGTCAGACTTCTTCGTCAAGACCCTGAATGAACGGTTTGAGGCTCTTTGCTTTCCTGAAGCAAGCAGATACCATTGGGCTACACTGGCACGTGATAGGGTCAAATGGACATGTTACTGGTGCAGCTCAAGCAAATTGATGAATAATGGGATGTCAAGTGATCAAGTGTAATGATCAAGTGATCAAGAGTTCCCTTCTACCTCCAACGCTGGCAGAGAATGGATGAAAACTCAGGAGTCCAGCACAGTTCTATTGTCTCTTACTAAGACAAGCTCTGACACTACATTCCAAGATGATGCAATTCCCAAAACTCTAGCTTTTCATCAGAACTCCATCCAGGCACTTGAGCCCGTCTCCCAATAAAGTAGATGTATGTACCTCAAATCAGTCCCCTTATATATCCTAGAAAGTAAGCCTATCTTCAGAGAGGGTAGTGTTGACAAAGATCAATGAATGAACTTCTAGGTGTAGATGTAGGCTGGTGCTACACTTGTTTCAAGTCTAAACAAATGATTATATCCCTTATTAGTCCCTTCCTCGGAGATTATCTCTTATGTCAAACCACTGGAGAAAAAGAGAGACAGGGCTGGTATAAATAAATAGATCTAAATGGATGTATATTCATGGGAAGAAACACATCATGATTTTATTGGCTTCATATGATCTAATTGGTACCTACAGGGTCCTTCTTATTTATTATCTGCACCAGGGTGATTCTGAGTTTCTTAACCTCCTTTTACTGAAATGGATTTGCTCATTGTGTGGCGCAAATTATATTAATCTTTTCTTTAATCTTAAGTGGCAGTCTGAATATGGCCAAGGTGATGTTGTCTCGGTAAATTCTAATGGCCTCATGCTGGGATAAGTGAGTATTAGCAGGTATTGTGCCCAGTCTAGGTAACATTGAAATCATAGTAGAGATTATAATAATATTTCAGAAGTTATTAATTTAGAGTCAAAATGACTCCTTTAACTGTCACACCCCCAATCAGTGTTTACACAGAAAGAGATCTCATTAGCATAAACTCTGGCTTAAGGACATGTGAATTGCTTAAACTGTAAGTAAACAGCAAAGATCCTAAGGCCTTGTCATCCAACATGCATGTGGAAACTGAGTAAATAATAAATTCCACATACCATTCTAATCTAGGGGGTCTGCATTTATCCCAACTTGGTTCTCTAAGGTATGATGATCTGATCAACTAATGAGTTTACCATAAATATACCTCTAAATGCATGACTTAATTTTATCCCAGTAAAATTGCAGACATTAAATATATATTGCTAGATTTGTATCATTATAGATATAAAATTGCTATTTGATACTTTTAATAAAAGTAATCATTATCTTATATACAAACTGAAAATCTGATCTCATCCATGTATTAAAATATGTAAAATATGGTATTACCATAGGAAATACCAATACGAGCCTCTCCTATAATTTTCCTCTTCATAACCCAAGGATTTACTACATTGTTATTCAAGTCTGGTATGTCTTAGAGAATTTCTCAATCCATATCATTATTATGTTCATGCCTACATTTTTGAAATGGACTTGACAGATAAGACTAAGAAAGACAAAATAATAGATTTGTTTATGTAGAGATTATTTTAAGCTTGCTGGAAGCAGCAGAAAAAAATTCCAGGGAGGAATAAGCAGACAGACTATCTATGTGCCTCTCATCTTCAGCAGTTCCTTGAGGTTACATATAAGAAGATTAGGAAGCAAAACAAAATAACTGCTGAAAGCTTTCTAATGAAAACAAATTTACCATGTTTGATTATTTGTGTTTGTCTTCACTTTTTGACAACACCATGAAAATGAAGAGCTGATTCAATACAATTGAATTATTGCCTACATAAATAATTTGTTTGGGGCACTTTTGATACAGAGACACAGCTATAATTTCAAACATAGTAATAAAAATTATATTTTACTGCCCAAATCTAATTTAAAAATAAAAGAAAGTAGGACATTGTTTCCAGTAAGTGGACAATATTGTTACTTGAATTCTTCTATAAACAATTGACGAATATATTCAGGGTCTTACTTTACATGCTTAAATATCAGTGACTAAAATTTTACTTTTCTATGATGTTGACAACAAAGCCATGTTCGCCAAAATGTGTGTGAGTGTGTGTGTATGTGTGTGTGTGTGTGTGTGTGTGTGTGTGTGTGTGTGTGTGTGTGTTGAATTTTGGGCCAAACCCTCCAGTGCTCAGGGCTTATGCCAATCTCTGCAGTAAAGAATCATACCTGGCAGGCTTGGGGGACTATATGGGATTCTTCCGACTTAACCTGAGTAGACCACAAGCAAGACAAGTGGCCTATCAGCTGGTTTATTGCTCTGACTCCCAAAATATATTTTATTTCTTATTGGCAATGCATATGAATATGTGTTCACAAAACTAATTCATTTATAATGAATGTATACCAAATTAAAAAAGGCAATGTCCATTATTTTAGGTATTTTTAACACCAATGAATAACTAATTAATTCTTGTACTAACTTATGCTGCTAACCTTAGTAAACCTTGGAATTACTTTTTCTATTTTTTAATGGGGAGGGTTCACTCACACGTGCAGGGGAGGGCCACACTGGCTGAACTTGGAGCGGGGATTTGGACTTCACCTCCTGTTCCTCCACTTCCATGTCCGTGGGTGCAACCCTGGAAGAGAGGCACCTCAGACCCACAGCTCCACCGGTTGCTGACAGTTCTTATGTGGACATATGTCTTACGCCTTATGTCAACAGTCTAAGGCCACATGACAGTCTTAGTACTGGAAGTTAGGACCAGGTCCTTCCCAGGATCTTTCACATTTACACACTGCATACAGTTCTAGGCAGGTTCTAGCTATGGCCTATCATCCCTGTGAGCCTAGCAAGAAGCCAGAAGAAACCCCACACCATGAGGTCAGTCATTCTCAACATCCAGACTGCACAGCTCCTCAGAGCTCCACCCAAGTGAAAATCTGATCTCTCCTCTTTGAGATTCATCAGTAAGTGCTCGAGATGATAGACTTCTACTGAGAGTATACCACCTACACGGCAGAGTATGGCAAGCTACCCATGTTGTATTTGATATGCCAAAAATAGGTAACAATTATGAACCTCATTCCCATGACCTGAAGTAATAGTTTGAGGTCTTTGTGTTCCTGGAGTGAGCAGATGCCTTTGGGCTACACTTGCTTGTGACAGGACGTATGGAGATATTATTGGTGCCCACTCGACCAAATCAATACACAATAGGAAGACAAGTGATACTAGTGATACAAGATATTTTAATGGGACAATGATAACCATAAAACAATGCAAGAGATTTGAGATGAAACTGTTGGCTGGGTCAAATAGTGCTGAACTAGAGTTCCCACTTGTTCTTTCAATTTTATGCTGCATAGACAGTGCTTCTCTTCTGTATACCTGCATATTTAGCAAAGACAGTAGGCAGTGATAACAATACCAAGATAGATTTCCATAAAACTATCCACAAACCTCTCCTTGCAATCTGATTTTCACTGCAAGCGCTTCAGTTTTTCAGTTCATGTTTAATCTGATACCCTAGGTCTATAGTCACAAGACTTTCCTGTATTTGCATAAAATTATTTCTATAGTAACTAGTTTCACCAGTACCTATCCCCCACAAACGCTAATGGAGTATTGTTTGGTGAGTGATATTCTTTGGTGTGTAAGTAGTTGTTTCACTTGTAACTCTTGTCTTCCTGTTCATCGATTTGACATGGGTAGCTTGCCAGGCTCTGCTGTGCAGGTCGTATACTCTCAGTGGTAGACTCTCATATTGTGCATTTACTGATGAACCTCAACAGGGAGAGAACGGCTTTTCTCTTGGGTGGACCTGTGACGAGCTGTTGAGTTCGGATGTTGAAAATGACTGCCCTCATGGTGTGGGGGTTCCGCCGGCCTCTTGTGAGGCTCTATTGGGATGGTGGGCAAGGGCAGGAACCCGCCTTCTCTCCCAGGTGCCTCATGATCACCTGAGCACAGGGAGAGCCAGTAGCAGCTCTGCCCCTTGTATCTGAGTTCAAGTAGATATTTAAGATAACAAAATAAAATTATCTTTTAATAAAATGTACTAGGAGCATTTAGTGAAATTTTGAGCAATCATGGAAGCCTATGAGAAGATGTGGTATTTTTATCTGAGTACTGAAAGTGTACAGAAATATTACTAAAGGACATTACAGGAGTGGAAAAAAAGAATTGAAACTGCATAAGGTGCAATGAGCAGAGAACATATATATGCACAGATACACAATTAAATCTTTTTGTGTTTGGAATAAAGGTAAAATTTTAAATAGGAACAATAGCACAAGTTTGTTAGCATATTGATTTGTGTTAAATAAACTATATTGAAATATGAGTCGCCAGTGATACATGTCAGTGATGCATTAAGGATTCTGAAATTTGGAAAATGATATAACATTCTTTAATAAATTTCTATAGGAAAAAGGGTGAGTTTGCTATTTCAGGATTGAGTTTAGAATTCAAATAGTCCACTTCCAAATGCCATAAGAACTAACTTCTGAATATTTGGATTCCTCTTTTCTCTCTATTTGGTAAATTGACTTCAAGCTCTTTTGTGGAAAATAAGAGTTATAATAATTGTTCCTGGTATTCTTTAATCTTGTATTTTTTTTCTTATTGATTGCTTATCTTTGAGATTTGCTTTTGCTGATTCTTTATGTTTGTTAATTTTTATTTTGGGCAACACCTAATTGTGATCAAGGGTCATGCCTGATTCTGTGCTCAGGCACTACTACTGGAATTGCTTCTGTGACCATATACAGATATATTGATTAAATCCAGGTTGGCTGGATTTAAGTAAAAAGTTTTACTTGCTGGTCTATCTCTTGAGACCCTTCCTTCATTTTACTTTATTCCAAAATCTCCCTCTGTCCTTCTGTTCACACCAAACACTTAAAAGCATTAAAGTCTAAAGATTTTTTTGGTTTATCGGGTATGAGGTATGCTAGGAACTAGGAGATAACATACATTATATGTATGTATCTACATAATTTAGCTATTTAAAATCTCTTGAATTACTAAACTATATCACGTACTCAATATTATATTTAGCTATATTCAAATAAGTGTTGCAAGTATACTTATAACTCAATTTTTTCCACAAGGATTAAAGTCCTGAAAGCTATATATTATTCACTTTTGTGTGAATAATATAATAATCTATATATTATTCACTTTACTTTTTGTGTTCATTGCATAGCTGTAAATAATAATTTTTAAATATTAGTAAAACTTGACTAGGTCTTTTAAATTATACTCAAAATTAACAACAGAATTTAGATGTTTATTTTTTAAATTAGAATTATATAAACAAGACATATACTGACAGTATTTCTAATTCAGTTTATTAACTTAACTTGTATCATACTATTAGAGCATATTTCTATTCATTCTAAAGCATAAACATAAGAAATTTCTTTCTCTTATATTTTTTTCAGAACAAGAATGACTATATTCAGCTCTAATTTCCCATTGTCCATTTCCTACCAACTATAAAATGCACCATAAATTAAATTCATGTGGTATAATTCAATATATATCTAATAGAAGTATTCACAGAATACTCTCCATCTGCAAAATTCGTTCCTTACTGTCATTATGAATTCATTTTTTTACACCTGTTTCATATGCTTGACAGTAATTGTACTACTTAAAAATGTGGTTAAGGGAAAAAATTTAGAATTTCATTTAATATTATTGACAGATATTCTCATCGCAATGCTCACACTTTACCTACTTGGCCACTAAATATTAAACTCTGAAAACATTTCTTTTTGTCAATAGCAGCCATTCGGGTTGTTTCTATCCAGGGTTATATGCTTAAGTACTTTTCCTGTAGCTTTTTGTTTAATAAATTATTTTAGCCATGAAAGCAGCTTCTTGTTACAAATTTGAAATATTTTCTGTGTGAAATGGTAGTAGTCACAATCACACCCTTGCTGAACATTAGGTGATATGAATGGAAAAAGAAGACCAATATAAAATCCATGAATAGAATATTTATATATCATCTTAATAACATTCACTTCTACTTATACAGAATAAAATTGAATTTAAATTTTATGTCTAACAATATACATATTCATATAAAATCTTATTTTATTAAAAAGTAAATATAATAAAGTTTCAAAGTTTAAGAAACTCTGCTACCACCAGTATTGCAAATGCAGAATTGGAGTAGAGTGATCATTGCTAGTGCTAGCTTTGCTTGGTTCTCTCCACCTTCACTACATAGGCCTGATCGGAAGCAGCCTGTGAGGCTGGAAAAGTACACAGAACTGTGCAAAGAGAAGGAAAAGAAGCACATGAAGATCTTAAAGAAAACCTCTTCAGAACAACTCTGTCTCCTTAGACGTTGTCTTGCATATTTAGAGGTTCTATTTTGTTTTTAAGAGATTCTTAGCAATATTCTTTGAAATATTATGCAGTAAATAAAACCACTATAAATGGCTATGTAAATCAAGATGGTGCCATAACAGGATGAAATATCTGGATAATCACATCATTTTCCATAATCAGAGAAAACTGTATTTTCTTTGTAGTTCACAAATACAACAATTTTCTCAATCCTAAAGGGCAAACAATCAAGTCACAAAAACCATAAACACTTAGCTCTTTATTTCTGCTCTTTAGTTCTATTGTTTTATATTACTTAAAACTATTTTTTTTATACTTTTTTGGGGGCAGGGATAGGAGTACATGTGGCATGCTCAGGGGAGCATATGTAGTGCCTAAGATTGAATCATGAGTGGCTGCATGCAAGGCTGGCAATTTTAATAACCCCTTTTAAAGTATTATTAACAATTCATATTCACTTCTGCATGTTTTCATATGTGTAATTATATATAAACTATGAATTTATACATAATTCTCTAAAGGAAAAAAACATAATTTGTAGCTTCCTAAGTATTCAAAGGAAAACTTCTGTTTTATAATTATATATTTTATTAATGAGTACTATATTTGTTTTATAATCAATTAATAATTTTCACTTAAAATGTATCACTGAAATTATCAGTTATTGTAAAACAAAACATATATAAAACTACGTAGTTTAAATCATTATCAAAACTATATATGACCCAATAATAGAAATTTTGTGAATTGAAATTAAACTATTGTTTTAGTTTTTCTAATACCATCATATAAGATGATTATATTCTGAACAGTTGTTTATCTTTGCCAATTAGTAACTATAAATGCTTCCTGTTGCACTATACCAGATGTGCAACCATAGATCAAGTTTTGTGATTCAATTAATTACTTTAAAGTATCCAAATATGTCTGTTTAGAACTTAGGGTGTACACAACTTCACAAACGCCAAACTCAACTATCTGACATCCTAATATTGTTTCTAGTCATATTTCATTTCTAGAAACTTCCTTTAGTTTTCTAGAACTACTGAAAACTTTGGGTCAGAAAGTTATAACTGGACATTTTGAACTCTCACACCGGCCTGTCTCCGCCTCACGTATTCTCGCTGGGGTGTGTGGCTGGCCCTGCAGTGCCTGGGGTCATGGTAGAGCCCCAGGCCTCGGCAGAAGGTGGAACTACAACCCCAGAAGTCCGAGTGGAAGCAGAAGGAAACGGACATTTTGAACTCTCACACCGGCCTGTCTCTGCCTCAGGTATTCTCCCTGGGATGTGAGGCTGGCCGGGGCGGGCGGCTTGCTCACGCGGCCGCTTATTAATACAAAAGCTAGGAAATTCAACACCAAGGGAAGGTAATACCCTCAATAAAAAGAAACAGAACACTAGAGGAATCTATCCCTGAACACCACAACACCATGGGGAAACAACGCAGATCCCAAGTTCGAAAAACAGATGAAGGAATCAACCCTGAAGACTCAAAAAAAGAATTCAGATGTGCAGGATCTCTCTGACAATGAATGTAGAGAAGAAATTGGTAGGATGTTTAAGGAGCTCAAAGAAAAAATGGAGCAGGTATCCAATAAAATGCAGGAGAACATAAACGAAGCAGTTGAAAGGGCAGTCAATAAATTATGGGAGGAAATGAGAGCAGAAATGAGAACCATGCAAATAGAAATATTATCCCTTAAAAACTCAGTAGATGAAATGAAAAACACAATAGGGGCTCTCAACAGTAGGATGACAGCAGCAGAAGAGAGAATCCGTGAGACTGAAGATGAGCTGCAGAAAGCACTCAGAGAACTACGTAAGATAGAAAAAGACTGGAAAATGGATCAGCAATAGAACAGAAAACAATGGGATAAAGCCAGGCAGAAAAACATAAGAATCATCGGAGTCCCAGAGGGACAGGAAAGTAACCCCAAGGAAATTAAAAGTTAAAAACATCCTAGCTGATAAGTTCCTGATTAAAGGATGAAGGCATCCAGATCCAAGAAGCCCGGTGTTTACCAGCAAGAAGAGACCCCCAATAGAAAGACCCCAAGACACATCCTAGTCAAAGTAATGGATGCCATAGACAGAGACATAATTCTTCAGGCAGCAAGATCAAAAGAAGGAAATCATATACAAAGGAGCAACCATTCGACTTTCAGCAGACTTCTCAGAAGACACCCTCCAAGCCCGAAGGCAGTCGTGGAATATAGTAAGAAAACTCAATCAAATGAAGGCCTCAGCAAGAATTCTTTATCCAGCTAAACTCTCACTCAGATTTGAAGGACAGTTATACAACTTCTTAGATAAACAAAAGCTTAGGAACTTTGTAAAATCAAAACCAACCTTAAAAAGAAGTGAAAGATCTACTATAAGACAAGACATAACCCAAAAGAACAACCAACCTATACAGAAAGATGGCACAAAATCCCATGACAATAATCTCTCTCAATGTCAATGGTCTAAATGAACCAGTTAAGAGACACAGAGTGGCAAAATGGATCAAAAAATTGAATCTGACATTCTGCTGCCTTCAAGAAACACACTTGAACAATGGGATCAAAGACAGGCTCAAAATAAAAGGCTGGGAAACAATCCTTCTCTCAAACAACCCAACCAAAAGGCTGGGGTAGCCATAGTGGTATCCGACAACATAGACTTCAGGCTGAACAAGTTCAGAAGGGACAATGAAGGTCACTTCTTAATATTCAAGGGATGTATATATTAGGAAGAAATCATGTTATTAAACATATATGCACCCAACGAGGGACCAGCAAACTACCTAAAACAACTACTAATAGACTTCCAAGAAGACATTGACAGCAACACAGATTCAATGAGGTCCCTATAAAGATACCTATGATGTTCTTCAAAGAAATTCAACAAACACTCCTGAAATTTGTATGGAATAATAAACCCCACAAATAGCTAAAGCAATCCTTGGGAAAAAGAAGATGGGAGGTATCACTTTCCCCAATCTCAAGCTCTACTACAGAGCAGTTGTAATTAAGACAGTGTGGTATTGGTATAGAGACAGACCCCTTAGACCTATGGGAATAGAACTGAATATCCTGAAACACACTCTGAAATATACAACCACTTAATCTTCGATAAAGGAGCAAAAAATACTAAGTGGAGCAAAGAAAGCCTCTTCAACAAATGGTGCTGGAAAAACTGGGCAGCTACGTGTAAAAAAATGAACTTAGACCTCCTTCTAAAGCCATGCACAAAAGTTAGATCAAAATGGATTATAGACCTCAACATAAGAAATGAATCTATAAGGTACATCGAAGAAAACATAGGAGAAACGCTCTAAAACATCAAAACTAAAAGTATCTTTAAAGATGACACACCACTGACCAAGCAAATGGAAGCAAAGATAAACAAATGGGATTATATAAAATTGAAGAGTCTGCACCTCAAAACAAACGGTGACCAAGATACAAAGACAATCCACAGAGTGGGAAAGGATATTCACCCAATACCCAGCTGTCAAGGGGTTAATATCCAGGATATATCAGGCACTGGTAGCTCTTCATAAGAAAAAAAAACAGCCAACCCCATCAAAAAAATGGGGAGAAGAAATGAACAGAAGCTTCAAAAAAGAAGAAATTCGAATGGCCAAAAGGCATATGTAAAAGTGCTCTTCATCTTTAATCATCAGTGAGATGCAAATCAAAACAACAATGTGATACCATCTCACACCACAGAGACTGGCACACATAAAACAGCAAGAACAACCGGTGCTGGCGTGGATGTGGGGAAAAGGGACTCTGATCCACTATTGGTGGGAGTGCCAACTGGTCCAGCCCTTTTGGAAAACAATATGGGCATTCCTCCAAAAACTAGTTATTGAGCTCCCATTTGATCCAGCAATAGCACTCCTGGGAATATACCCGAGAGACTGAAAAACACATAGCAGAAACACTATCTGTACTATCTGAAATTATGAAATTTACCTGCAAATGGATGGACATGGAGACTATCATGCTGAGTGAAATTAGTCAGAAGGAAAAGGAAAGATATAGAATGATGCATTCATTAATAGGATCTAAATAGATACCAGTGTTTTACTAAGTGTGTGAAATGGTAATGGCAGATTAAAACTCACCATTGAATATACACAAAGAGACTTAAGTGATAAACTCTAAATATCTGCAGGGCTAGCCACGATGTGTCAAAGAAGAGGGAGAGAGATGCAGAGACAGAGAGAGAGATAGAGAGAGAAAGAGGGGAAACGGTGGTACCTGCTATTGAGGCAGCCTGGGGGTGGGTGGGAGGGGGTGTGGTACATTGGTGATGTAAATGGGGCACTGGTGGAGGGAGGGGTGCTGGAATACTGTATTATCAAGAACCAGTTATGAACACCTTTGTAATTATATGTCTCACGGTGGTATAATAAAAATTTTTTAAAAAGAGAGAGTTATACCTGCCATTGCAATTTTATGTTTTGTTGTTTATATTAGAATTGTATAATATATACATTACAAAGATAATCTCATATTTAATAATTAGATATGTTAGTAAGAGAGGTTAGGAAAGATGAAGAATTTTGATCATACTATGTACACAAGTGAGTATATGAAAGTTAGGAAGACATGGTATACCGAGCACTAGGCTCTTTGAAATACAAGAGTGGAAACTAATTAAATTATTATCTAATAGTAGTTGCCTGCAATTATTGCAACTATTAATATGTCAGAATGGTTTAAAAGTATTTTCATTGTTGTTAAATTTAAGTGAAGTTCAAGTTTGTTTGCTTGTTTAACTCAAAAAGTTACTTAAACAATTTTTGAAGTAGTGACTCCGCTGTAAAATTGAGAATAGGTGTTTTTGTCATAGAAATGTTGAGAGTTTAGAATATTTTCAATGAATGTAGCATAATATTTGATCTATACCTAAGAGTTATTATTGATATATCTTTTCAATGTATATTCTGCTCATCTTAGGACACAAGTTGAAATATAAATGAATATGAATTTTTGTATCAAATATTTGGTCTCATCATTCCAACCAATTTAAAGTATTTTAAAGTCATTGTTCAATTAATTAAATACTAAATATAGCAGAAAATTATTAGCTATTACCCCAAATTGAAATCAGAGTGCATATACAAAAGTGAAGTGAGGCTCACAAACTTTTTAATCTATTTAATAAGAATTTTATTTTTTTAAAGACTTCATAAGCATGTGTACTGCATAAAAACAAAGACATATAAATATTTGCTATTCAGTCTCGTTAATTTTTCACTCATTTTTTTTCACATTTTTGACATTAACTTCTCAGCAAGATAGTTGTAGCTACAGGGTCTGATAAACTCAGTAAAATGAAATAATCTCAATCTATAGAATTGTACCATCAGCAGAGTTTCCAAGGTAACTACTGAATCTCAGCATGTGCTACATTCTTTTAAAATGCAGTGATACACATCAATCTCTTTTTAAACAGTGAACAATAACCACTTAAATCAGCATGTGGTCATTCTCAAACTTTCTTTGGACACAAAAGTGTCTTAGTTTCCACTAATCTGTACCTCTTCATTACATTCTAGAACCGTAGGTTTTGCATCAATACACTTAATTTCTTTTTTGATTTTTAAATCAGGTAACCAACATTTAATTTACTAATGATTCTTGAATGTCTTTTTTATTTATGGTTTGGGGCTATTTGCATGGCAGTCATTTAGAAAATTAATGTAGATGAAAAGCCATAATTTTACAGATGTTGCTTGCAATCATGCTGTCATCCCATACTTAAAATGCTAATCTATTGACATCTACTCATTAGAAATGTGTTTTGCTTACTTTGTAACATTAGTATTTTATAACCTGGGGTGCTCTGAAGTAAACTGAAAGTCAAAATTTTAACCATCTCACTCAGAATGTGTTTTCAAGGTTAATGTATTTTATTTATTAGCACTATATTTTAAAAACTGTTCCTCCCAAGTCACATCAAACAATCTTCGATTAACTAGTTGCATGTTGCTCAGCACTTAAAAGTTTGTATACCTGTCTTTTTAAATGGCAGAATTTTGACTAATATAAAGATAATGAACCCTTATTTGAATAAAAAGTTATTAAAGAGTTCACAGTCAAAGTAGTTGAAGAATAGTTGTAGTAGAACAAGAAAAATCTAGAACAAAAACCAAATGTGGCCTGGTTACACTCTTCCCATTGAAATTCATTTTCTTTCTTGTATCAGGTTTATTTTCCAGAAATTTTGATGTGATTATCTGCATGTCACAATACTCTTAGAAAGTGACTCATTTTCCTAAATTAGATTCAATGCAATACAATCAATTGGGAAAAGGTGTTATATGAGGACGTGACATATTGCAGCTCAAACTGGAACTCTGAGGATGAGTTGGTGCCAGGTGAGTAGGAACTACCCAGCACTTCTGGATAGGATTCAATCAATGTGAAGGATTAGCATATGGTAAAGGTACTAATATATTCATTTTCATATATATGATGTGTGAGGCATGAATGTCTTTGACTTTTCTTTTTTTGTTTTGTTTTATGGGTCACACCTGGTGATGCTCAGAGGTTACTTAATTCCTGCACTCAGGAATTATTCCAGGCGGTGCTCGGGGGACTATATGGGATGCAGAGGCTTGAACCTGTGTAGGCTGCATGCAAAGCATATGCCCTCCCAGTTGTGCTATCACTCCGGCCCTGGAATGAATGTCTTGAAAGCAATTCAGTGTTTTAAGGTTCAACATTTTTAAAGATAATATAAGCGTTATTAAATGGAGTTTGATACTTATATTTGATGGCATGTAAACTATATTTCAAAAATGATAAGTGTATACATATATTATATGAATTAAATGAAGATAGAAAGGGGATAAATCTAGAGAGAGTTAAACAGTTTCAGTACTTTAAATAAGATAATTAAAATTTAATGTATTTACTGAATACATATAATATACTTAGGTAACTCCATGGTAGTCAGATCAAGCTTTGCATATTCATCTTGGATGGATAATTAGAGACTGAGTATATTGATATGGATCAATATTGTAAAAATGAGCTTAGAAGTTAAGGAATGAGAGAAACCAAATCTTAATTTTCAAGTAAAGCAAAACTATTTGTACATCAAGTCATTGAATATCATCTTGTGCAAAATCACTTATGTATTTTACTTCAGACAACCATTATAGGAGAATTTCTATAGTGACATGTAACATTCATAACTGGTCTCTCCTTTCTCTCTCACTTTGATGATGAGAAGGTGCAGTCATTTTGCATTCTGATACCATAAAGCTAAATAATACTATAATTACCTCTATTATTTTGTTAATAATTGAACTTTTCTTAGAAGAGAAAAATACCCAAACAAAAGACTTTTTATATTCATATTCACACCTTACTAAAAAAGCAAAAAGAAATTTGGTGTCAAAGTCAATACTAGAAACCAAAAGAAATGTCTGGTTAGAGATTATTGAGCATAATGTGCTCCTTAAACTTTTTTCTAATATATAAGAAAAGGAAAACCTTAATCATAAATCTTTATTTACAATTATGTGAGAAGTATGGCTCAGGCACTGATTCCTGAGCAAATTTATTGATCAACCTGGTGCCTGCAATTCTAAATCCATCCTTCTTAAATGCGTTTCCCTGTCTTCTTGTAAAAATCTCTTCATGTGATTCTGAAGAAAACTTTGTTCTCGTTGTTTCTTTCCATCCCTTTCCTTTTCTTTTCTTTCCTTTCCCTTTTCTTTTCTTTCCTTTCCTTTTCTTTTCTTTCCTTTCCTTTCCTTTCCTTCCCTTTTCTTTCCTTTCCTTTTCTTTTTTCTTTTCTTTTCTTTTCTTGTCTTTTCTCTTCTCTTTTCTTTGATCTTTTCTCTTCTCTTCTCATTTCTTTTCTTTCATTTCATTTCTTTTCTTTTTTTAGTTAACACTAGTGAGCTACATTGTCAGGTTGCTAGGCCCCAAATAAAACTATTCTGTCCCATCTCTTATCTTTTAAATGTCACCTTTCAAACTTGTTTCTCAACCTTGACTTCAGCAACATTATTTTACTAACAAATAATTTGGAAGTGGGAGTCCAGGGCAGTTTAGGTGGCTCAATTCAGAAAACTGCAACTTGTGTTCCATCAATCTTAGTATCTGAAATCCTGCCTGTGTTATAACTAAACAGGATTATTTAAGATAGAAATTTTTTTAAATGTTAATTCTTCTGTGTTTTTAGATTCTTAGCTTGTGATACATGCATTGTTGACAAAATTCGATTGTAAGGAAATGAAAAGAAGAATAAACTTTGGACAATCCAAATTTGTTTAAAGAGAATGTTCCATGTGCTTACCAATAAAAATGAGAAAACTATAAGGTATGAAATGCAATGTTTATGCTTAATTGCTTTTTAATTGATAAAACTTTTGTTTCCATCAAAGATATGAATGAATAATAAAGTACTCATCATTACAGTTTTCTTTGTATTTTGTGAATAAGGACAACTTAATTTATTTTTGACTGGTTGCCATTTTTAAAAAATAATGATTAAGACATATAATGATTACCATTTTATTGTGTATAAATTTTCCCCTTTTTATTTTAAAACAGTTAAGATATTACAATTAGTAGAACAAACCAGTAAATTTGAGCTATCAATTTAGCTAAATGAATTACATTTAAGAAAGTGCAATTTTACTTAAAAATATTTAATTCTCCTCATTATAGGACTAATTTTTTGTTCTAATTCCCAAATAGTTGAGATAAGTAGAAACTTAAAGCCTTCCAAAACAATTTATAACTACTTGACATTTATAACTACTTGGTATAACAATTTATAACTACTATTTTTACATAATATAAGGTCATTGTATATATACATATATACATATTTATATATATGTAGAGATGCATATATACACTAATATACATATATACATATATATTGACTAGTGATTTATAGGAAGAAATCCCTATTTAATGGAACTTTCATAATGGCTCTAAAAAAGAAAGTATTTTTGATTATTTGTGCCATATTGCAATTAGGGAAATGAACCTGGTTAAACTATTTAAATGAAGCTCTAAGTCTAGGTGTTGTTGAATTATATTACAATTTAGTTCCAGTAATACAAGAAAATCAATATTCAAGAGCAGCTGGAGTGCTTTTTTTAAAACCTACGTCCAGTTTTGTCTATTTTTTTTATCCTAGTCAAGATCACTCGCTTCTTAATTGTGGTTTAAACATAGCATGGGTATAAAGATGTTGATGATAACAGGTAAATATATGGAACAAGTAAGCACATATTTAACACAACATAGATGGTAATACATGTTAATTATACTTTTCTGCATTACATAAACATTTTATTCTCCATGAAATTTTGGATATGCAATAATAAATAAAGATCTGAAAATAAAACACTAAAAATATATTTATTATATATGACACAAATAGAAAGGAAAGATTTAAGGGCTATCCTGATTATAGAAAGTTAGTTGTTTGTTACTTAAAATATAAAATAGCTTTCTTTTACTTTGTAATGAAGTATTGCAAGTGGAATCATAAGTTTCTTTAGGGAGTTAATTCAATTTTCTGAATTTATTTAATTTTTGTTTTGGGTAACACCCAGCCTACTCTAGATAATTTGCTTGGAGGTCACTGTTGGTGTTATTTTTGGGGACCATAATTGTGCCCAGGGATTAAACTCATGAAGAAAAAAATACAAACTAGTATCTGTGCCATTACCTGGCATCATCAACTTGGTGTTAAAAATCACTGTCTTCACTGTCTTCCCGTTCATCATCTATTTGCTCGATCAGGCCCCAGTAACATCTCCATATGTCCTGTCTCATGCAAGTAGAGCCCAAGTGCACCTGCTTGCTCCAGGAATATAAACAGCCTCAAACAATTCCATCAGGTCATGGGAATGCGGTCTATAATTGTTACTGGTATTTGGCATATCAAATACAACATGGGTAGCTTGCCAGGCTCTGCCGTGTGGGTAGCATACTCTTGTAGTCATCTCTAAATCCAGCATTTATTGATGAACTGTGTGCTGCACCCGGCCTTGCGAGCCGGGCTGTGATAGGCTGGTCTGCTGGGTGGAGTCCTGACAGGGGGAAGTCCGATGTGGAAAATGGAGGTCCTCATGGAGTGGGGGGTTGTCTGGCTTGTTGTGAGGCTTTGCTGGGATGGTGGGCAAGGGCTAGAACCCACCATTCCTCCCGGGCGCCTCGTGTGCGGCTGGGCACATTGAGAGCCAGTAGCAGCTGTGCCCCATGTCTGTGAATAGTTTCGTATGTAACAACTGTTGACTGATGATTTTGCCAAGTGTTCCATTCCTAAATCCTGTATTCTGCCACAGTTATCAGTTCCACATGCAGCCAGAGCTGCTGGTCAGAAGAAAACAGGCTGGCCTGCCCATCTACAGAAGCAGTACTGGTGCTTTTTATCTCTGAAAGTGTATTCCTTACATCACTTTTCATACATCGAACTTCAGCCATTTGAGTTTTGAGTCTTTTTAGCATCTTTAAATCAGAGGGAACTCGCCACATTGCCTGCTGTTTTCTTTGATCTTTATCTTTACGAGAATACGATGCTGGAGGTTGCAAAAGTGAAGTAGGTGGGCTAGGGTGGTAAACCCCACAGATTCTCCGTACCGCTCCAGTCCTTAAGGTCTAATAAGTGCATTAAAATTAAAGGATCGATGTCTAATAAACTACTGGTAACAGTAGAACATAAATGTGCTCTTCTTGACATTCTGCCACTAGCACCCACATAGCCATGGTTAGTACCTGCAGGTCCCGCAGCAGCAGCATCTTCCATAAGTTCTCCCTCTTCCAGTTCCATGCTGTTATATTACATCATTTTCTCCAGACATAGTTTCTTCATCAACATCATTTTCTTCTGTGTTACTTGTTGCTGTGGAACTGGCAGAGGAACGGCTTCAATCAAGGTGATTGATTTCATCTTCACCAACAAGAACGAGATCTAGATCTCCATCTGAAAGCTCATGATGATAATCTTCATCCTGAATTTTCTCCTCATCTTCTTCATCCTCCTTGGTTTCGCTTACAGTAGCTGCAGTAGAAGCATCCTGAAGGAGCATGTCAGTGCACGACCCAGATTTCTTTGTGCGTGTCTCAGGCACCTCATCATTTTGGGGGCTGAGATGATTATCTGGTGGTGATAAATCATGTGTTAAAAATAGTAAAATAAAATAAAAATCTGGTATTACCAAATTATATTTAACAATAGCATAAACAATTCTTGTTGGTAGATTTGGGTAGAGATGGATCACCCAGAGGTGTTCATAGTTTACTCCTGAATCTGATCTCAGGGATCGCTCCTGGCAGTCTAAGTGGATATTTTGTGGAGTGGGTCAGGGGAAACGACCTGGGATGCTGAAAAGAATTAAACATAGGGAAGTTAGTTTCAAGGTCACTACCTTACCCATTGTAAGGTAAGGTATCACTCTGGCCCCTTCTTGGTGATAGTTTCAAATTTAGTTAACTGAAGTCAGAGCTGTAGTACAAAAGTTAGGGTGCTTGCCTTCATGCTTCATCTCAATTTGATCCCCAGTATCCTGCATTGTCCTTTGAGACCACCAGGAGTGATTCCAGAGGCAGTAGTAAGCCCTGAGCACAGCTAGGTGTAGTCAAAACCCCTCCACCCAAAAAATATTATTTATCATTAAATTTATACCACTTTGCATCAAAGAAGTTTAAGTAACTGTCAATTGTTTTTATTTAATATATATTAAATAGAAATTTACACAAACAGCTTTGTGATATTGCAGATTTTGTGCCAGTCTACTACAATTAGATTAGATGTACAGTAAAACTTTATATGAATTTTTTGGTTTCCAGGGTCTATGTAAAAGGTATATTATCCTATTATTGTAGTCCACTTAGGATGCAATATCATTATATGTGTGTGTGAGAAAATGGGTTAATTAACTGCATTGGTTGGACTAGGAATGTGGTTTGAAAGGTAGAACACATATGTTGTATATATAAGGCCCAGGTTTAATATCTTACAATGTATGATCCCTGAGTAACACCAGATTTGTCTCTGGTGTACCTCTAGCAACTCTAGGGCTACTCACTGCTAGTTCCCCAAATGAGTACTACTGGGAGTGGGCCATGAAAAATATTTCATTTGCGCTAGGGAGACAGTAGAGCAAGCAAGAACTTACCTAGTGATCATCTTCAGTTTGATTCCTGGAACCTTATCTAAACCAGTGAGCTAGCCAGAAGGTGTCCCTGAGCATAGAGTCAGTAATAATCCCTGAGTTCTATAGAGTATGTTCCCAAAACAGGGAAAAAATAAGTGATATAATTATCCATTTGATACATAATTATGATAATAATATCAGGAAACATTAGCTAGTGTTAATCATTCTGCTCTTGCAGAGTCATACATTGTTCTTCAGAACTGTGCCTAAGAGTTGAAGTGGAAACTTCTTAAAATAAAGCATTAATTACATTTATTAAATCAACCAACTCCTTTTTTGAGAAGTTGCTAGCACGTAATTATCACTGGTAGAATTTTACTCACTACAGAATTTCTTTCATATTTGGAGTAATTCCTCTCAACCACTGCTATAGCTTTAAGATTATATAATATTCTTAATTATCTGTTGTCATTTCAGCAATATTTACTTATTAGCAGAAGTTGATTTCATTCAAGGAATCAATATCTTTGCTCATGTATAAGAAAGCAACTTATATTCTATTATATTTTTACTATGAAATCTCAAAAAATTAAGTTACATTTTAAAAATTTATTTCTAATTCTAGGTATCTTGTTATTTTTATCACCTCTTTAGTTGCTCCTCCACTATAGTTTTGAATAATTTGATTAGCTATCTAATGTGTGCATTACTAGTTTGTGATAGCATAGAAGTTGAAACATTAACAATTAATTTTTGTAAGTGAATTATACAATCAAAAAATAAAGAAGGGTTAGGAAATGGATAATATAGAACTAGGTCATAAAAAGACAATGTAATTGGATAAAATAATGTAGTAAGAATAAAAAAGTATTAAGTAGAATGAGTTATTCACCTAAATATGTGAAAGAAGTATCTTACAGGAATATGAAAATGTAAGTGTAGTTTAGAATGGTGTGCTCAGAAGGCATTTGTTAGGAAGAAACTAGCCAGGGTTTAGTTCATGTGTAGCCAGTGTATGTCAAAATAATCACTTAGTGTTATAATGAAATTGAAAGATTTTGTACAAAAATCATAATCAGAAAAACATTTTGAAATTACATTTTGGCTGGTATATGGATCATTTTAACTTTGATCCAAAAGAGAAAATAGATTCTTGGAAAACAGTTGAGTAAAAACAGATGAATAAGATGATAGCTGTGTAAAATAGATTGTGAGACTAGTAACACTTGTATCACTTGTATCACTTGTCTTCCCCTGTTCATCAATTTCCTTGGAGCAGGCACCAGTAACATCTCCATACTTCCTGTCACAAGTAAGTGTAGCCATCTGCTTGCTCCAGGAACAGGAAGAGCCTCAAACCATTCTCAGGTCATGGGAATGAGGTCCATAATTATTACTGGTTTTTGGCATATCAAATAAAACACAGGTAGCTTGCCAGGCTCTGCCGTGTAAGTGGTATACTCTCAGTAGAAGACTCTCATCTCGAGCATTTACTGTGAAACTCAATGGGGAAAGATCAACATTTCTCTTGGGTGAAACCCTTTACCGCCCCCAGAGCTCCATGGGTTGCTTCCATGTGGCGCCTACTGGCACAGCTGTGGATTTGGAGTGGTTGGGTCTTGGAAAGAACCCAGTCTTTCAAAAAGGGGAAACCAAAATTCAAAGCAGAGCTTCTCCAACAAGGCAGGTCTCTTATACACAGAGTACAAGTTTAGTGTTGGTCCATTAGCTGAGGGCCTCTGGATGAACATGATTGTAACACAAAGCCAGAACAAAGTCAGGATAGGTCTCACTGCACCCCACCACTCAAACAGGTCTGCAGAGAAAAGCAGTGTGGCAGGGGACTGTCAGCAGGGAACTGGGCTACTCTTATGACTTTGCCTGCTTTTGGGAACCAGCATCGTGGGACTGAACAACAGGACATCACAGTACAGGACCTGGTAAAAGTTGGTTTCTTTTATATTCGGGCACAATTGGTCAACTTTCATGAATGCAGGAGGTGAATGTTGACGAATTAATGTTAAGAATCAAAGTGTGGATGAAGCTGAGACCCATACTCAACATTGTAGTCTGCTTTTAGATTCAAAAGTTCTAGGATATATTTCATGAATACATTCACTGCAAAGGTGTTTGTTTCAGTTGCCCTTTTCACACCTCTAGGTTTCACTTCAGTTACTGGGATTGCAAGAGGTAAAGTAACACTCCAATGGCTACTAATCAACATGGCTCTGCAATCTGTTACTGATGACTTTGTCTTACAAAGTGTTTAAACTCAACCAAAGACCTTCAATAAAGCTCAAATCACTGTTTCCCCAGCTGGAAACCAACACTTTCTCCTCCTCTGTGGTCTTTTTGCAATTGCAACTGTTGAGACTAGTAACAATGGCTATTATTTGCATTTCAATGGGTTTGATACTTTTAAGAAGTCTTATGTTTAGTGTATAAGAATATGAAAAGAATCAGCTATAAGTTTAATGAACTGTCCTGAACAAGCTGATAAAAGTATTTGTTGCTTGCTGAGTGAGAACACTGAAAGAAGAGCAGTTCTGAAGTCAGAAAAGGATCAAATCTGAGTTTGTCATATACTAAGTTTGAGTTATCTATTAGACATTAATGGAAATGTCAAGAAATTGTTTACTACACTGTTCTAGAGTGAACACTATATTATATTAGCGTAATTGTCACAAATAACCTTAAAATTTAGAGCTAACAAGTGCATATTTTTATTTTAAAAAGTCGGGAGGTTATTATTTAGGGGTTACCTGGAAATCTTTCTATAACTTCAGTATTAAGAATACTATAACAAGAGAAATGTTTAACAAAATGAAACTGCTCAGAGGAAAAGCTGTAATGTATGCTTGAGCAATATGAGCTAAGCACTATAGATTATGCAAAGAATGATGGCTCAGACTCAATTTATTGTTACTTTCACCTTGTTTTATTTTCTAACCAGCAAACGCTGAGTGTAGAGTAACTACAAATTAAGTGCATAAATCAGTGAAAGCAGAATCTCGCCAATGACATTACAGTTCCTTATGTTGGCAATCATGTTATCAAATAAGTAGGGCACAGTATGCAGGGAATGAGAAATTTTTCATGTTGGAAGAACTAAGGAATCCGAGCTCTGAATTTTATAGCATTAGGCAAAGATCAAGAAAGGGAGTCACTCAGTACCTCACAATTACAAATTCCTCTTTTTTTCTGATCTCTTTCACACCAAGGTATTGGGGTTCCTGTCAAGACATGTCAATAGTGCTCACTGCAAAAGTGAAAATTCAGGAATATGTGCTATACCTAATACCGAATAAATATAATATTTGAAGGAAAAAGGTATGTGTGAATATCCCTAGCAATATGGGGAAATTCAATTCTTCACTTTGTGTAGGCAATGTAAAGCAAAATATTGAGGATCAAATAATGAGTTTATCTTTTTATAGAAAGGTATCTTTAATTAAGGGACAAATATTAAATCAATACCTCACACTTGAATGCATAGATGCACAAACAGTTCAATACCAGTTGAGTACATTTTAACTAGGTAATAAATGGCAAAAAATGAAATATTTTGATTAAAATTTTGCAAATATTTATTATTATTAAAATTTTCTTTGCTGGGGTGTAATAGAAAGCCTCATATATGCCAAAACAAATGCTCTGCCTGTGGACCACATGTCTGACCTCAATGGATAGCATTTAAGTAAATTGGAGAGAGTGTTTAGCCATTAAGTTTCAAGTATAAAATCAGTGTAATGATAAAGATGAGTTTGGAAAAAATATGATGTTTAAATATAAAGTTGTAAGTATCAGAATCTGTTATGAAGTTAAGTATACTCCAAGTGCATAGGTATAAGCAATAAACATAGTTTTACATACTGAGTTGCAACTACTTCAAATGTGATATAACAAGTTTTTCTGAAGTAGTCATCTTAACAGTAGATTAACCAATCAACAAATAACTAAGTCAATAATTATGGTATATTGTGACAAAATAAAATGAACATTTTAGCTGTCTATCTTTAATTTGTTTAACAAATCAAATATTTCAATTAAAAAGTCTTAAATAACATGATGAAGCTAACTCAATAAAACTTGTTTACAAACAATAATGTGATAAAATTAAAGTGCCTGTACTTAATTAGAAATGTCCAAAGGAGATGTATGGCTTTGTAGTTACAAACTAAAATTGCTATTGTAATAGCATTATGGTTTTTATAGATTTCATAAAACTTTAGAGAAACAATGTCCCAGACAAACCAAGCAAAAAAATAAACATCTAAGAAGTTCTTAAAATTAAGAAAATGATGAAGATGCAGAGAACATGTCTGCCCAAAATAGACTTTAATGACATGGGATCGATAATTTCAAGCTGGAATTAGTTGAGGCCATTTAGTATCGAGATATACTTCCACTGCACACAAAATTACCAAATGAAATTAGAGGTTTTAACCAGAACTAGGATTTAAGACAAAAATAATCATTTTTGAATAATCGATCTATATGGCAGAGCAAATATCTAGTTAAGGGAAAACCTTTTATGTTGTGAATCATAATTCAGTTCCTATGTGAATTCCCTTCCCCTTTCCCCTTGAATCCCAGGTCCTTAACCTATTGCTCATCTCAGTGTATCTGCTCCACTTTACCTTTCCTTCCTAAGACCAGTTGTTTTGTTTGTTTAACAACAAAGTGTTGAAGTTTTTCCTTATTTCTGATTAGGACTTATTTCCATTTTCAAAGAAAGTTCTGCTAAAAATAATTGACTTTTTCTGGGAGGGAATTGATAGAGATATGATTTTTGCTGTGTCTTTTTGAAACATCCTGTGTACACTGGAGAAGAAAATGTACTCAAATTTTGAGATATGTAAGACCCTAGATGTATTTATTAAAATTTCCACTTATTTTACTTTGGGGAGATGATCACACACAGGTCACTCTCGGGGCTTACTTAGGGTTCTACACTCAGGGGCCACTCCTGCAGAAGTTCAAGGAATCATTGAACCCTGGTTGGGTATATGCAAGGCAAATGTCTCACCTGCTGTATTTTCTCTCTGACCCCATGCCATTACTTCCCTTGGTGAGTTTTTGGTCTAGTAGATAAATCCAGCAGTGATAGAGGAGTGCTTAAGTCTTCTACTGCTCTTGCGTTTCATTTGTAATCTTACTCGGGTTATTATCCATTATTTTAATATGTTGATAGTCTATAACTAGGTGTGCATTTAGGATTATGATGGTTTTTTTTGGGGGATGGGGTGGGGAGTTCTTTTGGATGTTGAGTTTTTTGGGTGGTGTTGCTCACTTCTGGTGCCTAACTCAGAGGAGTTTTTTTGGAAGTAGAGTTTTTTGGGTTGTCAGGGTTTACTCCTGGTGGTTTCAGAACCATATATATGGTATGATGTGGGTGCCATGGATCAAACCTGGGTCAATTGTGTACTGCGTACATTGAAAGCACTTTGCTGTACTAATATCTCTGGCCCTAGGAAAAGGTTTTGTGTCTTTTTTTTGGGGGAGGATAATTTGCATTTTTTTGATATATTGGACATTGATCTTTAAGAAGTGACCATTCCTGGACATGTGATACCAATGGAGTCCTCAGGTGATTTAGGGGACCTGGAGAGAAGAAATGTGGCGGCCTAGAGACAGGATCTACTGCTTTCTCTCTATCCACCTCTGCCTGCTAGGAAAGGCTGGGAAACCAAGGGATGATATGAGTCAGCTATGAGACTTGCTCCCTTGCTGGAAAGGAAATTCAGCCCTAGACTTAATTCAAGCTTTTTGAGTCTGTTGTCTTTTGTCTTAGAAAATAATTTTAGGAGACAAGCATTTCATACTGCATGTTATATTTGGAAATTTTGAGGAAGTGGGGGAAGAGAAAAAGAGGGAGAAAAATATTACACTCTTGACAGAACATGGGCTTCTCAGGGTTGGAGAGTGAGCTCCAGTATACATCCCAGCATTAGATATGAAAGTGCATATCCCAAGAGGGGAGGTGCAGGCAACATGTGCTCTAGTACCAAATGTGTTTGGCAGCAACACATTACACAGGTAGCACATGGACTTGGGCAGCATATACAAGTTTTTCCTTTGTTCAAATTGGCTTTTACAGAGTTTTTTCTAGCATGTCCCATGTGGGGCTTTCTACCTACATAAGAATAAGAGTCTGTTGCTAGGGTGGTTACCAAGGGGTAGAGTTTAGAGTAGTTGATGGTATTTGAAATTCACTGCTTCAGAGACTATAACCTGGGGCTTAAAACATACAACAGAAACATCACCTGCACTTGTATATTTATTGCAGCACTATTCACAATAGCCAGAATCTGGAAACATCTGAGTACCAGAGAACACATGACTGGTTAAAAAACTATGGGGCACCTATGTAATGGAATACTTTGCAGCTGTCAGGAGAATTAAAGTGGTGAAATTCACTTATAAATGGATGGATGTGGAGAGTATCATGCTGAGTGAAATGAGTCAGAAGGAGAGGTACAGAAAATAATCATTGCACTCATTGTTGGAGTATAAAAAACCCATAATACAAAACCATTATACAAGTTTTGTCCATGCTTGGCAACGTGCCTCAACCTCTTGAGGAAAGACAGTGGTAAATGACCACTGTATAAGAACTGTGTGAAGAATAGGTAAATGAAAAACATGGCAAACTCTCAGTATCTGTATTGCAAACCATAATACCCAATGGGAGAGAAAAGAGCGGTAGAAAGAAGAAAAGTGCCTGCCACAGAGACAGGCTGGAAAATAAGGCAGGAGGGCAAAGGACCCATTGTTGGTAGGAAACATGCACTGGTAGAGGGATGGGTGTTGGAATAGTGTGTAACTGAAACTCGATCATTAAAAGCCTTCTAATTGGATGACTTAATAAAATAAATTAAACTTATTTTATTTAATAAAATAAATTAAACAATAAATAAATAAAATTAAAAAAATGAATTCCATTATTTTCAAGTTTACATAGAAAATGAAAAATAATCCAAAGAAATATTTTTTTTTAATTTTTATTATGCCACCGTGAGATATACAGTTACAAAAGTGTTCATATTTGGGCTTCAGTCATACAGTGTTGCAGCACCCATCCCTCCACCAGTGCCTATTTCCCACCACCAATGTCCCCTGATATCCCCCTTCCCTAAGCCTGCATTGATGGCAGGCAATTTTCACTCTCTCTATTTTTTCTTTTACACATTCTGACTTGTAATACATACATTTGAGGTTATCATGTATATCCTTTTGCCTATTTTCTATGCTCAGTTCTATGCTGGTATTATCATTTACGATGATTATTACTACACTGATCCTTTCTCTGTATTACCTAACCTCTGACTCCCACACATTTGCAGTAGGTTCTAACCACTGACAAGACCTCCTGATCCATGTTTTGTCTGGCCTTGGATATTGGTATCATCCTATTTTTTTATATCCTGGAAATGAATGCAGTCATTCTATATCTGTCCTTTTCCCTCTGATTAATTTCACTCAGCATGATCCTCTCCATGTCTATTCATTTATAGGCAAATTTCATAACTTCATTATTCCTAAAGCTGCATAGTATTCCATTGTGTAGATGTACCACAGTTTATTTATCTGTTTATTTATCTGTTTATCATCTGTTCTCAGGCATTCTGGTTGTTTCCAGATTCTGGCTATTGTGAATAGTGCTGCTATGAACATAGAAGTGTAGATGGTGTTTACACTGTGTGATTTTGGTCTCACAGGCTATATTCCCAGAGATTGTACCAGTTGACTTTCCCTCCAACAATGGATGAGAGTCCCTTTTCTCCCTGCATCCACGTCAGCACTTGTTGTTTTTGCTTTACAAAGAAATACTTAGAATAACTATACAAGTTTTGAGTGCTAGGGATCAAAGTTGGGTCAACTGCAGTCAAGGCAAGCACATTCTTTCCTACATACAGCCCAGAAACTTACTATCTTGCTGCTCAGGAAGCAATGTAAAAAAAATTAAAATAATGAATATGTTCTTCATACAAATCTACTTAGGTAAAATGATAGTTAAGGTTGCTAGTAATTACTAAAACTATTATACATACTATTTCATGTATTATGCCAAAATAAGTAAAATTGTTACCAGAAATTAAAATGATTGTACAAAAAGTACACTGATATTGCTTCCAAATTTTGAATGCTTAAGGATATTTTTACATTTTTAACTTTATTTAAACACGTTTTTTTACAAAGTTGTTCACAATAGAGTTGTTTCAGATATTCAATATTCCAACACTATTTCTAAAACCAATGTGCCCTTACTGGCACCAAGGACACTTGTTTCCCACACAACCTCCAAGCCTGCTCCTTTAGCAGTCACTATTTAATTTACTTTATATTTTTATCACAACATATATCTCATAGTGGTGTTTTGTAAGTAATGAACTTTTTCTTAGCTATTATGTGCGACTTGGGACTTCTCAGTTATTGTTTTCACTTATTGAACTTAGCCGAATTCTACTCAATTATTTAACAAAACTGTTTGTATTAATTTGTTACAGACATTCAATATTCAACCCCAATCCCAGCATTATTTGCAATTTTCCCAACTACCACTTAAACCTGCCCCTATATCAGACCATGATAATTTATTTTATGTAGCTTGTTAGAGATAATTTGTTAAAAATGATGAAACTTTTCCAAAAAAGGAAAAAAAGAATAAACTTTTTTTAATCCTTAGATAAAAGTTAGTGAAGATTGTTCAATCACTCCATGGAACTATTAAGCCCCTTGTATAGGAAATTACTGATACGTTGTTACAAGATAGGCATTATATGTATATATTTTATTATTAGTTGCCTTTTACTTTGTAGCCTATGAAATGTGCTGCGCTACTCAGTATATCAGTTTAGTAGCATTTGAGTTATCACTTAGGAATTTCAAAATTTTTAAGTTGGAGTTAAATTTTTAACTGGGTGATGGATATGGGACATGGGCATGACTGCTGGACTTTCCAGAAGATCGTGGGAGGTTCAAATGTGGGGTTCAGTATCTTCCGAAGAACATGAGGGATTCAGTACCCTATCTCTGACTCTGTGAAATTCTGGGGATTTCAGTCACAACACGTGCTTTTCTGAGTTTTTCAATGGACTAATTTCTGGGTATAACTCATCTGAGCAGTGGAGTCCAGCCTTGAACATGGATCAATTGTGGAATGTGAGGTTTTTAGCTCCTAGAGCTTGGTTTAGATGTGTAGGGGCATTCCATCTTTGCCTTTCTAGGCTGTCTCAGTAGACTCAGCCTGGTACAAGGACCAGAATCATCTCTCTAGTCGTGTATTTTCTCAATCCATCTTCATGATTCCATTATACACTTTTTAAAATCTTATTTATTATCTTTCACACAATGCAAGAAAGATTTGTATATTTATTAGATTTGCAGATTACTCTTTTAAACATTCATCAAAACCACTATTTGTATCCTTTTAAATGCATTAGCCTGTGTGTTATGCCTATTATTTGTTCTGGCCTCACTTTTATTTCTTGTTTTAACTCTACATACATTTTTTATTAGCACGGTACCAACATGTTTATAAATTTCCATAAATCTCCATACTAAATTACCATGACTTAAAAATGATCATTGTAATAAATAAAACGAATTTCTTATTTGCATGTGTGTTGTGTTTCTATTGATTTATAATAATGTTGATATTGAGTTCAACCCTCTCTACTCATAAAACACACTACTGTTACACAATCCCATTCAAAATGGGAAGAAGAGATGCCCATACAATTCTCCAAAGAGCACATACAGATTACCAACAGATATTGTAAAGAGGAAATTATTTTTACTGATTATCATTGAAGTGCCAATAGGAATGTCCTATGAAAAATAACCCGTGCTGGCAGAAAACAGTAAAACAGAAAACCTCATTTACTGTTGCTAAAACTTAATCTGGTCCATATTTATGGACAAAAAGGTATAAAATACCAAGAAATTTGAAATAGAACTACCTATGACCCAGTATCCCAAACAATGGAGTGTATCCCAAGAATATAAGCAAATTAATCCAATGTCTGAAGATAGAACAGCAGGTAGGCACTTGCATTGCACGCAGCTGACTGAGATTTATATCCGTAGCACCCCATCTGCTTCCCTGATCCCTTCCAGGAGTGTCTCCTAAGAGCAGAGCCAGGAATAAATTTGAACATGAACTAATATGTCCCAAATACCTAAATACATACATACATACATACATCACACTAATTTAAAAAGTATATATAAACACTTAAGTTCATTGTACTACCTTTTAAAAAAGATATAAAAGTTCTGAAAATAACCCAAATGCCAACAACAGTATGTTATTCAGATGCAAGGAAAATTAAAATTTGGACTTTTGCTGAAATCTTCATGTAACAAAAGGATGTTGTGTTTAGTGAAATAACTTAGAAGGAGAACAATACATATCCAATTATCTCACTCATACATGGGATATAAAAAATAAACAAGGGAATACATGATAGTCAATGAAATAGGTTCAATAAGATTGAGTTTACCAAATGCGGGTGGGTAGGTAGGAGATGGGGAGAGATAAGAGAAAACCTAAAGACAGTGGTGGAGGGGTAGGATATTGGAATTTTGGTGGTAGATGTGGTGCAATAAAACTGCTAGATAAGGAATAAATATCAACATTATTATAAATAATAATGGTGATACCTTAATTACCTTAATTAAAACACTCTTAATTAAAAACATTACCTTAATTAAAAACATTCTTAGTGTCACTTTTCCTGTAAATATGATGTAATTTCCTATAATGGCATGTTATGGACTCTTTCATAAATGCCTATATACAATTTTACATATCATATTGTATTTATTGCATTATCAATAATACAAATTAATCATGTACCTGGGTATTTACTGATATTTAATATGCTGAAAACTCTTATGTCCAAAATATTTGCTACTGCTGAACAAAAAAGTAAAGGATCAATTATTCCAGAAAGAAACATTTCTCTGTGAAACAGGAAAGGTTTGTATCAAAGAAATAAAAGGGATTTGGGTAAAAATAGAGCCACAACTACATGGAATTATGTGACCAAAAATGGTGGTTTCCTGAACAATTAACAGAGTCCCCCCACACTGCAAATGAAACCAAATTCTACAATGCAGCTTTGTGTTCTAGTTTACAATAATAAACTAGTGCATGAATATATTGTATGATTAATTTCCCTCTTTTCACAGATCCCCTAATGTATCTTCTGCTGCTGTAAATAAAACACTTTTCTTTTAATATGCCCCATAAGGGAAAACACCTCTTCTAATTAAGCTTACAAAGCTAGGTAATCTTATTCAGCTAGGAAGTACAGCAGCTCTGCGTGCAATCTGACTGTAGTGATATAGCCAACACTATAATTTCATCAAATGACATTAAACTAGGAAAGTGTACATGTTAATTGGAATGTATATGGTGATAAAATGTTTATATTTACATAATAGTAAGAAATTCCTAACTCTATTTTGAATGTCTTTTCAAAAGTTAAGTGTTTTCAGTTGTGATAATTTAATTATGATGTTTTGGCTTCCTTACACAAATCATGAATACTCTTCCAGAAAACAAGCCAACTCTATGGACGTGTGAATTCCCATAAGTCCTAGAGTGCAATTAACTCCACTTCTAACCACGCTGTGGCACCTGCAGACAATGAGGGAATCTGTTACAAGAACTATTTCCATAGCATGAATATGCAAGTGCCAGAATTAGTGTAATTCATTCAGCTGCAGATTATCTAGACTCCAGCCACCATACGTTTTATTGCCATGTGTCAGTTCACTGACAGCTTCATAAATCCAGCTTAATAAACATTATTAAGTGTTTACTTGCATTGTCTTGCAAATAAAGAAATCTGAAGAAAGTTTTCTAGGATAAGGTGAGGTAGTTTTGCATTGATACAATAATTGGTACAAGACTCATCTAAAATGAAGCTTCAATCCATGTTTATATCTTTTCAATAGTTAATAGATACTGCTATTGGGAGCAACAGACTTTTAGTAGAATTTACAGAAAAGTAGTACTTTTTTATAAATCATGAATTTGAGGTCTAAATCATTATGCAATATCATTTTATAATATAGGTGAGATAAAAACAGATGTTGCTATGCTTAATTTAGAGATTAGCTCTTATGGTTCAATTATAGTTCAGGATGTTAAGACTTTCTAAGAGAATTGCTCTTTTTTTCCCCAATGACTTGACTGAGTGAAATTTTCAATTAATATACTGAAAATAAGTTGATTAGATTTTCTGTTTACTTCAACATCTAATATGTTCTACTTCCCTGTATTAATTCCTCGCAACATGATGAAAGACTCTAGACAAAAACCCTCCAGCTGTGCGGCAGACACAAAAGTACTGGACTCTTTGAAGGATTTATAGTAATCACTTTCTTGCAGAGCTTTTGCTGCATGTTTGGGAATACTCACCAAGTAAATTTTCCTTTGTCTTTAGTCAGATCTGCTTTTTTATTTTGCACAGTGTCTGAGATGTCATTCTCCCAGCACATAAACCTCTTTCTGATTATAAGCATGGTAATTTACACCTGGTTTGTCCACTTCATTCTCAGAACAAACCTATAAATTATAGAACTAAATAGTGGCGGGAAAATAAGAATCATCACTGATCCTCTATTGTTCCTCATCAGGTACACTCTCCCTCTCTTCCTTTTTTATAAACTAATTAGCAATATCCTGAGACACTGATTCTCTCTTCATTTAACCTGAACCGTGAGAAAAAGAATATGCGACCCCATAATAAGACTTTCCTACAGAAGAATAATTTGTGCTAGTTATTGTCATGAAACAGCAGCCAGAGGAAAAGCTCCCCAAACTGAATCAAAGCCACCTTTTTGTAAGAAATATTGACATTTATAACAGAAGTTTCCATTTATGAATGCTTCTCCCTCTTTGTACTTGGATTTAGATAATGACCAAATCTCTAAAATGTATTTAAATTAAAAAAAAAACCTTTGTTTTAAATTTAGATAACCATATACTGGTGATTGATAGCATCCCACTATTGGTGTTACTCTGATTCCCCAACATCTTTAAACTTTGGATGAATAGGAAATTTGAAGTGGTGACTTGGGCCAGCTCAGGGATTCTCACTTTCCTGGGCATCTCTACTTATAGAGCAGTTTTACATGCTATCACATTGCTAGTTTTATTTCCTCCTATTTATATTTATTAGAAAGGTGTCTTAGCCAATAGCCTAGAAAAGGTAGAATAAAAAAATTCCGTTTCTATAATTAGTACCCTAAATTATCAGACTATTGTGAGAATTTGGGGTTGTGGAGTGGTCAATATAGCTGATCCAAAACATGTTTACTTCTTTTTTTTTTTTTGGGTCACACCGGCATTGATCAGTGGTTACTCCTGGCTCTGCACTCAGGAGTTACTCCTGGCAGTGCTCGGGGACCATATGGGATGCCAGGGATAAAACCTGGGCCGACATGGGCCGGCGCATGCAAGGCAAAAGCCCTACCGCTGGACTATCGCCTCCGGCCCCAAAGCATGTTTACTTCTTATTCAGAACATATTTACTGTTTTGTGCTCAGAGATATGTCGGGGAAGGGGTGGGGGGGCGGGGGAGCTACCCATGGATCCCCTAACATGAGTGAGGAAGACATGTATCTTGGCCAACTTCAACAAGGACTTGGGAAGAAGCTTCTGCCTTGTTGTGTCTACCCATTAGAAGAATATAAATAAACTCAGAATAAGCATTAACAGGACTGTCTAAGTCACAGTTATATTAATACCTTTCATTTAGAGTACCACAACAATCAAGTTAGAGAATTTAAATTAGAAATTCTGGAAGGGAATGTAGGAAATATATTAATAACAATAAAATAAAGCAAAAAATTGGTTCTCAAGGGATTAAAATCTAAAAAATAAAAAGAGCAACAGGCTAAAGAGAGAGTAGAGGGGTTAAAGTGTTTGCCTTACAAATTGTTGGATGCAGGTTCAACCCCTGGTGCAACAAATGGTCTCAAGTATCACTAGGTTTGGTCACCATTTCCAGAGACAGAAGTAAACCCTGAGCATTGGCAGGTACAAAAACAAAACTAGTAAATATATAATAATAGAACAAAATAAGTATTCATATTGGGCTAGTATAAAACAGTCCATGTGATTACAGTATAAAAATATATCGAGTATCTTTCGAATGACACAACCCAATACTTAGTAATGAGTAATAAAGAGCCAAAAATAAATTTTTAAGGAAAGTCTGCCTAATGAAATATAATGGGACAAACTGTAAATTTATCTGTCATGTGTTTTCTCAAAAGGGCAATTTTAAAATCAAACTTTCTCATGTACTAAAATATACAGTTAAAATAAAGATAGGGGTTTGAGCAAAAGAAAAAATGAAAAGGTAAATAAGCATAAGAAAATATATTTATTCACACTTCACAATACCTTGGCTTTTTAAAAAAATTTGATGAAAGTACTTGCATATTATACTAAGAAGGGGGCAAATAATGATTAGAAGACAAATACTATTTTTGTTGTCTAAATTTAAAGAATGATTTGAAATTTTGTAACAATGTATTATATAAAAGTATCTTAAATGTATTTAAAATTTTGCACATGTTTTGTGCTTCTGAAAGCTAATTAAAATACGTTTTCAAACTGCATGCAGTTTCAAAACATAATTTGTTAATTTTATTTTAAAAGAAAAAAGATTAAATAATAAAAAATATCTAGCCATACCACACTGATCCATTATATTACAACACATCTATTTATTTTCTTGCACTTATAGCAAACATTAAAAAAGTTATAAATGCATGTATATTACAGTTACTTCTGAATATCCAGTTTAAATGAGAGTTTTATGCAAAGATTTGCTTTTTTTAAGAATATATAATTATAATAATGAAAATAACTCCATAATTCTATACATAATTAAGTTATCTGTGAAACTTTATAAAAAGATACAAATTACTTCAGGTCATAATGAAATGAAAATGGAAAGAAAATGTAAGAATTTTTTCTTACTAGAGTAGAGCTAATATTAATACACTTACTAAGATTGTATAAAGAATAAAAGAGGGCCGGAGCGATAGCCCAGCGGGTAGGGCATTTGCCTTGCACGTGGCCGGCCCATGCCGGCCTGGGTTGGATCCCCGGCATCCCATATGGTCCCCCCGAGCACCGCCAGGAGTAATTCCTGAGTGCAGAGCCAGGAGAAACCCCTGAGCATTGCCGGTTGTGACCCAAAAAGCTAAAAAAAAAAAAAAAAGAATAAAAGAAGGCTGGGATAGTACCAATGCACTAAATTCTCATTTTTGTATTACTGAGTCAATTGGTACTATCCACATATATTACATAGATATTTGAATAAAATAACTTTCTAAACATTTTAAAGTCATTGCCTTTGAAAAATGACTTTGGAGGTGATGTGCATAACAAAATCCTGTATCTCTGGAGCATAAGATCTTGGCATTGATACTATTGTTTAATAACAATCATTGCAATGATCATTTAGTGATTTGTACAACTATTGAATCATTATTATATCTGAAAACTGATATAATGCTATATGTCATTATACATCAATAAAAATTCTAAAAAAATATGAAGACATGTCTTATTCCCTAAAAAAGTAAAAGCCTTTCTTTTTTTTTTTATATTTTAGTACCTGAGAAAGTTTGATTTTAAAATTGCCCTTTTGAGCAAACACATGACAGATAAATTTACAGTTTGTCCCATTATATTTCATTAGGCAGACTTTCCTTAAAATTTATTTTGGCTCTTTATTACTCATTAGTAAGTATTGGGTTGTGTCATTCGAAAGCCTTGACCCCTTTCTTTTTCTAAGGTTTACTACTTCCTCTCTTATATTTATGTCTACTCTATATCTTCATCTCAATTATAATCTTGGAATTATGTGCTTTCATTTATTAATGCAAGTCAGGATACAACAATTTCTTAATATATGCACTATTTGTAAATTATATGTGCACATAAAATATTTGTATAGAAACATATTTTCTAAGACAATTATAGATAGGTATATTTAGAAAAGCAGAGATAAGTACTATTTTTAAATAACCATTTATACTGAAAACATCATAGCCTCTTAAATGCTCAAAATTATTTATAAGTTAATAATATGGATTTAATTCCCTATTATTATAGGGCTCATATATGATTTATTATTTTTCATTTTCATATAATCTTTAAGTATTTGCTGTGTAAATATTAAAATGCCAATTTAAACCTGGTCATTTTCTTAAAACCTATTTTAAGCTAATAAAGGACAAGGAAAATGACAAATCATTTTCCAGGCGAGTTTTTTCTTTAATCGCACAGCATAATCTTAAGTATAAAGCACAAATGATGTATGTGAGAGTACATTTCAAAACTGCAATAGGAATAAAGTAACAGGAAAATGTATATGAACATTATGGAAATTGAGATATGTGGCAATTTTCCTTTACTTCAAGCTTTTGGGTTTATTAGCAGTGAGAAAATCCATTAGAGAAGTATAAAAGCAAGATCTTCTAGTCTTTGTTTGACGTATGAAGACAAGTGCTTATCAAGAATACACAGACATTCAATATTTCATTCCTAAAGCCTTTATATGTGGTACCTATTCTTTAATTAAGCCAAATATCTTTCTTGGAAAATCTTATTCTACACTTCATAGAACTTCAAAACATCAATCAGTAAAATACATTATTTACACTTGCCTCTAAGGCTTTGAGGAGGCCCACTAAACAGTGAATTTCCAAAGTTGCTATGATTCACAGAGCTGAGGATTCTTATAAAATTACCTGTGAAATTATAGGTGACACAAAATGACATTTAATAAGGAAGAATTCTGATAATTTTTTTGTCTAAAATATTGTGCTGCATTGCATTTTTCTGCTACATGAATGCTTAAGTTCTAATTATTTCGTATTCCATTTGCCTAACTTTATGGTGATACATTGCATATAATATACCATCAATAAGTTTCTAAATATCTGCTAATAGGTTATATTTTAGTATAGTTTTTTGCTCTGTATAATATAGAGCTGTATGCACACTTAGGTGAACACTAATTTTCCCTAATCCACCTGCCTTGAATTACTAAAATAAATATTATTTTAATTGGAAGCATTTGATATATAAAATGTGATGAATCATATATGTAGAAAAAATGAAACAAAATCATGTAAGAAGTAAGAAGGAACTCAGAGCTGGTATAGTAGGTAGAGTCCTTCTCACGTGGTTGCCCTGGTTTGATCCCAGATACCTATGTGAAATCTGGAGCACTAGCAGGAGTGATCTTTGAGCATAGAACCAGTAATAACCTCTGACTGACTTTTGGGTATGACCCCAAAGCAAAACACAGCAAATAAAACAACAAAACTCGGAATCCATGATTTAAAAAAAATGTGGGACATGATATGATGCTAGGCCTGTGTACCCCATCAGGAGACAGCTTTATTCCCTTGACAATGGCTTATATCTTTATTTTCACAGCAATTAAATAGATAATATTAATTGATAACTACCTAAGTAGTTATCAACCACTCCAGACCCACCACTCCAGACCACTCCAGACCTACAGCTGCACCACTCAGCCCCACATGGAAGGAACCCATGAGCCCTCCAGAGGGGTTAAGGGGCTCAGCCAGCCCCTGGCTGAGTCCAACATTGCTCCAAGTGTTCGCTCACACGTGCAGGGGAGGGCCATGCTGGCCGGACTTGGAGCGGGATTTGATAATACTTGATGTTAGGATCATGTCCTTCCCAGTATCTTTGACATTTATACACTATATACGGTTCTAAGTAGGTTCTAGTTGTGACTCATCATCCCAGTGAGCCTAGCAGGAAGCCAGAGCAACCTCCACACCATGAGGTCAGTCATTCTCAACATCCACCAACGGCACAGCTCCTCAGAGCTCCACCCAAGAGAAAATATGATCTTTCCCCTTTGAGTTTCATCAGTAAATGTTTGAGATGAGAGCCTTCTGCTGAGTGTATATCACGTACATGGCAAAGCCTGGCAAACTACCCGTGTTTTATTTGATATGCCAAAAAACCAGTAACAATTACAAACCTCATTCCTATGACCTGAAGGAATGGTTTGAGGTTCTTCCTGTTCCTGGAGCAAGCAGATGCCCCTGGGGTACACTGGCTTGCAACAGGATGTATGGCGATGTTACTGGTGCCCACTCAAGCAAATTGATGAACAACGGGAAGAAGAGTGACGTAAGTATATTTTATTTTTATATTTATTACACATATGTCTATTAGAATGGTGAGATCCTGGTGGTGAATCTGAAATGCAGCTCAGGAAGGATCTTGATGTATTGGGTTTGAACACCCTGTTTGGCTAGGGCTTTGATGACTGCTTCAGTCTCCACAGAATCAAAGGCTTTCTGTAAATCAATGAACGTGAGACAGAGCGGCATCTTGTACTCCCTACAAACCTCAATGAGCTTGGTTACTGTGTGGATATGGTCAATTGTGCTGAATCCTTTCCAGAAGCCAGCTTGCTCGCATGGTTGTCCTTCATCTAGTGTCCTGCCAATCCTGTTCATGATGACTCATGTAAAAAGCTTGTAGATGACAGAAAACAGGCAGATGGGGCAATGGTTGCCAATGTCATGAATGTCTCCCTTCTTGAATAGTAGAACTGTCCTGCTGGTTGTCCATTGGGAGGGTACCTTGCATTCGGACAGGTAGCGTGTGAAGAACCAAGCTAGTGTATTGATGAGAACAGACAGCAGATTCTTCAGGTGTTCGGCTATGACTTTGTCTGGGCCTGGTGCTGTTCACTTCTTTACCAATGAAATGGCATGTCGGATTTCAGAAGGGAGAATGTTGGGAATGACATATCCATTATGTGAAATTTGGTATGTTGGCAGGTGGATGTGGCTATCAAAGAGATTTGAGTAGAAGTCATGGATAATCTTCTCCATTGCCTTTCTGGAAGATGTGATAGATCCATCAGGGCATCAGAGGGCAGTTAACTTGGTCTTATAGTTGGCGAAGGATAGGCGGACAGTGCGAATGCTTTTCCTGGCTTCTGCTGCATCTTCCAGTATTTCTGCTCTTCTGTCTTTGAGGTCTTCTTTTATCGCTTATCTGCACCGTTTAGCAAGCTTGGTCATTAGCATTTGGTCTCCTGAGGCTCGCGCATTGCCACATTGGTGAATGAGCTCGAGAGTTTCTGAAGACAGGTGTGCTTTTGTGTCTTTCTCTCTCTTGGCATTCTTTGCACAATCATGGAGGTGCTGAACCAGTCAGTTGTATTCTTCATCGATGTCATCAATGGTGTCATCAATGGTGATATCTTCCCATGTTGCTGCAATGGTGCCAAAGAGTTCCCAGTTGGTGGTCATTCTGGGAGTTCTCCTCTTAAACTTTGCAGCCTTTACTCCCCATTGCAGGAAGTAGTATTTTGCAAGAAGGAGACGGTGGTCCAATCCTGTTTGGAATTTGGGGGACGACAGCAACATTGGTCAGACAAAACCGTCGATTGAAGATGATGTGGTCAATTTCTGTCCACCAGGAGATTCCCATGTCCAACGTTTCGCTTCAGCCTTCTGGAACTGTGAGTTCCCATGAATGGTCTTGGTGGACATGATGAACTCAGATAACTCTCACCCTGTTGGTTCCATTCTAGGCCATGGGTCCCCATGTGAAGTTCTTCAGCAGATCTTCTCGGTCCTAAAGAGGGGTTCGACAGGGTGATACCATTTCACCAAAACTCTTCAGCGCCACCCTCGGGAACATCATGCGACAATTAGAATGGGAAGGAATGGGAGTGAAGATAGATGGTCGGCAACTACACCACCTCCACTTTGCTGATGACATCGTTCTAATAACACCAAACATTAGCCAAGCGGCACAAATGCTGGCTGATTTCGACCGAGAATGTGGAAAGATAGGTCTACAGCTGAATCTAAAGAAATCTATGTTCATGAAAAATGAACTAGTTCCTGAGGCCCCATTCACTCTCAATGGAACAAACATCTCTGAATGCAGCAGTTATGTGTACCTAGGTTGGAAAGTCAACATGATGAATGACCTAAAACCTGAGCTGTGCAGGAGGAAGGAGTGGCATAGAATGCCTTCAAAGGCATAGAAGAAATAGCTAAAAGGACAAAGAACCTCCGGCTCCAGGCATATCTCTTGACTCCACCGTTCTCCCTGCATTAACATACGCCTCAGAGAACTGGGCCCTATGAAAGCAGGGATGAGAATGCTATTCGGGTCTCCCAGAGAGGAATTGAAAGAGCTGTGCTTGGAATATCACGCCTCACTCAAGTGATAGAAGGAATCCAGAGTTCTGACCTCCATCGCTATTCCAGAATCAGGGATGCTGTCTCGTTTGCCAATGCATCGAATATCAGATGGGCTGGACATGTAATGCGATTTGGAGACAACTGCTGGACTAGAGCCATTACTGATTGGATCCCACGGGATGTCAAAAGATCACGTGGCCGCCCACATACAAGATGGTCAGACTTCCTTGTCAAGACCCTGAAGGAACAGTTTGAGGCTCTTCATATTCCTGAATCAACCAGATGCCATTGGGCTACATTGGCACGTGATAGGGTTCAATGGAAATGTTATGGCATCCGCTTGAGCAAATCGATGAATAACGGGATTTAAGTGATCAGGTGATCAAGTCTATTAGAGTAGTATTTTGACTTTTTTTTTAATTGAGGATTTAGGTTAAGCTATACACTGATACCTCTGACACAACTCAGAGCATACTCCTGGCTCTGTGTTTGTTTCCATTTTTTTATCTCTATTGTATTCAGCTTAATTTACACTATGCTATTTTGATTATGATTGCAGTGGTGGTCACATCTGTTTTATTTTATTATAGAGATTTTGCACTACTAACCCACAGAGCTAATTCTCAATTTTAATGTTTATTTGAGTTTACGTTGAGTCTACACTACACAGATTTTTTCGTTTGTTGGTTTGCTTATTTTGTTTTAAGCTTATTGAATTTGAGGGTATATAAGTTTCACCAGTAGAATAAAGATTAGACAAAACCTCTTGACTTCATTTCTCATGTTAAAAGTGTAGGGATTATTCTTATTTTCTTTTCTTATTGTTGTATAGTAACTGTCTATGTAATTTAGAGTTTAGTCAAAGATACAAGAGGAATATATATGTATCTGTGTCTATGTGTCTGTCTGTCTGTCTATCTCTCTTTCTATCTCTCTATCTCTCGATCATATATCTATCTCTCTATCAATCTATCGATCTCTCTATCGATCTATCGATATAAACTGGTTCTCTAAGTTTTATTTGATATGCCAAATAAAACTTATTTATTTTTGTCATTTTCCTTTTCCTTTATTAGGCTAAAATAGGTTTTAAGAAAATAATGTGTGCACAAGTTCAAATGTCCGATTTCTGGGAATTTTCATAATGGTTTTGAAATGTTAAATCTCAGAATGTTTTTGAACTCAACTCGTTGAAATCTCTGTGGCCCACAAGGATTCCCATTCCTGAAAGCGCTGAACACCTATCTATTCAAAGCAAAAAAAAATCACAAGTTTTTAATTCATCTCTCTTCTCAGGGACTCCAGCTCCAAATGCCATCTTTCAGTGGCTGAATACATTGTTTCATATAGATTCTGCCTTTTTTTGTTGTTTTTGGAGGAAGAATACTGCTACCTCTTTTAGGACAGTAGAAATACTTCTCCATAAATCTTAAATCTGTATCACCTAAGATTGAATATAGTTCATATAAAATATTTCACATATAATATTTTCTTATATTTAACTTGCTATAAATATAAGATATATTTATATCTGCCATTTTACTTTGGTTATGTTTTCTCACTTCACATTTATTTTATCATTTGATTATAACCTATTTATTTTATCTATGTTACTTAGTACTTTTCAATTATTGAGTATCACATTTATTGAGTTACAAAATATTAATTTGAATTATTTGTATTCTAATTTATTTTTCAAACTAGAGGCTGATTTATAATCCTCTGGACTCAATCTTCAAAAACATGTCAAATTTTTTGACTATTTGTCAATACATAGCATGCTTTTACCCTCGTCTGAATCATCTATATTATTTCAATACACTTTGCATTATTTTCCTATCTGTTTGACTCTAGATATATGTGTTCTCTCCTCTAGAGTCAAATCTAACTTTTTCCTCTTATCTCTTACCTCCTGTTTTTCTCTTTCTTAAAATTTTCTGACTTTCCAGGATACTTCTTGATTATTATTATTACTATTTTCAGTCTTATCTTAATATTACCCTTGTCTAAAGAAAATTTTTTTCTACAGATGAATGATTCTTTAGAAATAGATAAAATAGGATGGTAATAATCTGAGATTACATAAAAAATAGAATTAGCATTTGTACAATCTTATGTTTTACCATCTTATCTACCTTAATAATTTTTCTTTTGATCCTTTTAGGTTACTTGTATAGAATGTAATAATGTTTGTAAACAATAATAAACTGCTAATTTCAACCTCTATCAACTTATCTTCATGTACTAATATTTATTAAACCTTTTGTAGGCTACTGAATAAAATTAGTTTTTCAAGGATGATTGAGTTCTATAAAATGCTTTACACCAGCACAAAAACTATATTTGCTATAATATTTTGAGACTGCTTCAAGCCCAGGTATGCCTGATCCAGAGACACAGATACACGGGGTAGAGCTGCTACCAGCTCTCCCATTGCCTAGCTGATCATGAGGTGCCCAGGAGAGAAGGCAGGTTCTAGCCCTGGCCCACCATCCCAGCAGAACCTCGCCAGAAGCCAGAAAAACTCCCACACCATGAGGGCTGCCATTTTCAACATACGGACTCCACAGCTCATCAGAGTTCCACCCAGCAGAAGATGTGATCACAAGCCCTGCTTATCAGAGTCCCACCTTACAGCAGTCTACTTCAAGCCCAGGTATGCCCAATCCAGAGACTCAGATACACGGGGTAGAGCTTCTACTGACCCTCCCATTACTCAGCTGATCATGAGGCACCCAGGAGGGAAGGCGGGTTCTAGTCCTGACCCACCATCCCAGGAGAACCTCACCAGAAGCCAAAGGAATGTACACACCATGAGGGCTGCCATTTTCAACATCAGGAATCCACAACCTATCAGAGCTCCACCCAGCATAAAAGCCGATCATTTCCTGTTCATCAATACATGCACGAGATCCGAGGTTACTACAAGAGTATCCCACCTGCACGGCAAAGCCTGGCAAGCTACCTGTGCTATATTTGATATTCCCCCAAAACAGTAACAATTATAGACCTCATTCCCATGACCCGAAGGAATGGCTTCAGGCTTTTCATGTTCCTTGAGCAAGCAGATGCCCTTGGGCTACACTAGCATGTGATAGGTTGCATGGAGATGTTACTGGTGCCCACTCAAGCAAATCAATGAACAATGGGAAGACAAATAATACAAGTGATAATATTTTGAAAATAACCATTAGTAAGTTAAAATGTGTTTATTTAATCTAAGTTCTTTACTTTTTAAAATTATGAGTTAGGGGCCAGGAGCGATAGCCCAGCGGGTAAGGCGTTTGCCTTGCACGCAGCCGGCCTGTGCCGGCCCAGGTTTGATCCCTGGCATCCCATATGGTCCCCGAGCACCGCCAAGAGTAATTCCTGAGTGCAGAGCCAGGAGAAACCCCTGAGCGTGGCCGGGTGTGACCCAAAAAGCAAATAAATAAATAAATAAATAAATAAATAAATAAATACTATGAGTTAAAACTGAATTGTGTTCATTTCAATAATTTTCACCATTAATGTAATTATTTTGGAGATTTTAAAAATATGTCATATAATATATTGTATAATAATAGCACATGAACACTGTATGATTTGCCATTTTAATTTACTACATTTTGTTTAAGTAACTTGTATCTGTGTTTGTAACTAAACTAATTTCTTCTGCTATTTTTACTTGTTTAGGCATTAAATCCGCATTAATTTCCTAGAATATACTGGCTTTTCCCTCTTTAACCATTGTCTGAAAAATGTATATATGAATTATATTTTTTGTACCTTGATCACTGAGAAGATTTCACCGATAAAAATCAACCATTTTATTGTTTCTTACTTGGGGGAATTTTAAACATTGAATTGTTTGTGTAAAATCACTAGCATTGATCAGGTTTCTAGTTGACATAGAGTTATGATCACTTGTATCACTTGTCTTCCCGTGGTTCATCGATTTGCTGGAACGGGCAACAGTAACGTCTCCACCTGTCCCTGTAGCAAGTTAATGTAGTGCAAGGGCATCTGCTCACTCCAGGAACACGAAGAGCCTCAAATCATTCGCTCACATCATGAAAATGAGGTTTATAATTTTTACTGGTTTTTGGCATATCAAATACGACACGGTAGTTTGCCAGTCTCTGCAGGGTTATGATAAACCATTAAATTAACAGCTACTTTCAGGAAAAATATAAAAGATAACAAGAGCCATAAATTACAGTTTTACATTTCTCACAATATAAATGCAGCATAAGAAGTTCACAACACTGATTTCATTAAAGCAGTTTTGGGAGGAGTAGCATGTTATTGTTAAAAGCTATTTAGGATACCTCCTAAAAGGTTTAAAGGATCTAAAGTTTATTTATTTGTACATTAAAAATTTCAAAGTCAAGGTTTCTTGAATAATGACAGAAAATGCATTAAAACTATGACAGAAAAAATTCAGCTTTTTTTTTATTCATGGTATAGAAAGAAACATAATTGACAAATTATATAAAACAGTTCTGTTCTTTGGCCTACAGGTACATCCCTAGAGATGCCTGCATAAACTATGGCTTATGTACAAAGAGAAAAATTTACCTTAGAAGAATTTAAATGGTTTGCATTAAACAGTAAAATGTTGGCCCTTTATTCTGAAGCAGATGCTATCTCCATGTTAAATAATGTAGGTAAACACACCTTTATACTTTAGTGGAGAACCCTATCTTTATTTAAAAATGTATTTAGTGAACTTGTTCATAATATATTTGCACTGTGAATACTGGCAAACACTCTGAATTATGGACCTGTTTTAATATTTTGTATGTGGAGAGTTGATGTGACAAAATATTTATTATACAAACATCCTTTGGAAAATAGTTTTGAAACACATTTGACAATCTGCCATCAACAGTCTTCAAATGCATATGTCTGCCTCTGCAAATGTTGGTATACTGCATTTTACTACTTATTTTTTAATTAGTTGATATGATTACATATGTTATTTTTTGAATATTCTATATATACTTACACTTAATATTAAATGTAAAAAGCATGAATAATTATTAATTCCTTGAGGATTTCCTTGTAAGTAAGATGTTTGAATTTTGAGTATTTAATTTAATTAATCATGAGTATATTGTGCCTTGGAATTTTTTTGTAAGTATAATTGCTTTAATTTTTTAGAAAACAAATTTAGCATAGAACACAGAGGAAGAAAATAGAGTGAAAGATAGAGCAATGCATTTAGAAGAGAATGAATTATATACCTGAAACTTAATCATGAATAATTGCCTTTTATAATGGTTCAATAAAAATACAGAAAAGTTATAACAAAGAAGAAAAGAATACAGGATTTTCTAGAAGGGAGGGGTAGAGGAATCTCATAGAAATGGCTTATTACATGTTGTTCTCAGTAACTGTTTTCTAATTTATTTCTTTTTCTTTTAATATTCCTTTCTTCTACATCTGCATTGTCCAAGGAAATTTTTCACCATGTAACTTTTCTTAACTCTGCTAACTGATATTCACTGTATCACTGTCTTCCCGTTCACCATCATATTATTACTAATAATTTCATCAGTATGACACAGTGTCCTCAGTGGCCTACAAAGTGGCATCCCATATAAATAATGATATTATTTACTTTCATGCAATTTTACATTTCCCTTTTCAATTTTCCATTGCTATGTTTTAACTATAAATTTACCTTAAGCATTTTTGAAACATCTAAATTGCCTTAAAAATAAATTTTCATTTAATTAGCTTTTTAAACCTGAAATCATTTAGATTGATGTTTTTGAATTTAATATCATTATCATTTTTGCTTTATGAGGGAACCAAAGCAGGGCCATCTTCAACCTGGTTCCATGACTGTAAATATAAAGCAGAGACCTGACCTAGACTGTTTCAGCAGTTCACATATGAAAAGCAGAGTCACATACTACAGGACCTTTCCCCACATCTTGTCCAACTTGTATTGTGATTATATTTATCTCCTTTTTCAAATGCTACCCTTCACTAAAATATTGTGTGGTTTTGGGTTTTTGGGGTTTTTGCCTCACGATCTTCCTGAATTGTCTTTTGACTACCCTTGTCCTCGACCATTACAATGGGTAAAATGTGTGCTGAGCAGGCAGTTACATGGAACACCAAAAAAATTTTAAAAAATAAGGGTGCAAGCAATTCTTGAAAATGTTCTTGAGTCTCTAGTGAGCACAGAGTATTATTAGAAGGAAGCCCTGATTATTGTGTGATTGTTGCTGACCTTCTAATGAGAAGTTCAATTACAATAAAGTAATTGATTTTAAGATTGATAAACCAAGTTTATCAATGATTATTTTTGCTAAGTCAACTTTACAGGTCTGTGACCAGAGTTAAGTTTTCTCTGACAATTGAGTAGCTGACCTTTTACCCAGTTCTCCTTCATTCAGTCATTGTATATTACTTTGGCTTCTTGTAATATTACACAGTTCTTCAATCTGTCTTTATATATCACACTGGCTTCCTTTAATATTACTCAGCTCTTCTTCATGCTGTCATTATATATCACACTGGCTTCTTGTAATACTACACAGGGCTATCAATCTTGTGGACTTAGTTTCATAGACTATACTTTTTGACAACTCTTTTGCTCCATTCAAAATTTAGAAAAAATATGTAGTTCTGTCATGATATATAGTTCATATTTGTGTATCTTTTACTTGTGAAATAATGTTCTTCTGAACTATATCTACTTAGAGTTTGTTTTGGGTTTACTCTAAATACCTCATCTTCTTAATCATTTTTTTCTAAATTGTTCTGCTGTCACCTCAAGGAAATGTTTCTGGAAGGTAAATTTCATTGTTTCTTACCATAGTTTATATAAATGCAGTGCCTCCCCAGTTATTCTCAGTTGTTTTCATTGCCAGTTTACTATATGCAAGGAAATTTTAAAAAGAAAAATTGGTTGATATAGTTCATCTATAAATACATGAATCTAAAGTTTGTGAATTATTAAATTCCATTGTGGTTAATTATTAGAATATGTTTATTACAGTAATATACTGCCTAGTATATCATAAAATGCAGGCAAAATATATCTATAAACATCAGATAGTCATAACAGTTATATAATCTATCTTTTCCCTTTTTGTGTATATCTTATTTATTGATCTATCATCAGTTTAAAAACCACTGTATACTTCTTTGTCTTTAGTAATGCTTTAATAATACAGTATCACTTTACTATACCACACCAGGGAATCAACAGTCCTCTACCACCAACTCTAGGTCCCAATTCATCCCCTGAACACTGAAGCAGACTCATTTCTATAGGCAGACTCTAAGGATCTGTTATAATTGTCTAGTTATTTCCTTAATGTTTTTTATACTTCACATATGAATGACATAATTCAACATTCTTCTCCTCTCTCTGCTGAATGCATTTTTATATTTCTTCCATTTTACAATACAACAGGGAAAAACACACTAAAATAAAATTATTAAAAGCAAATGAATGTGTGTTTCTTCTTCTGGATTTGTAGTTTATTCTTAGAGGAAAGAAGGAAGTTCTGAGCATACAGCTAGTGATGTGCAGCAGTACTATCTCTCATTCTCTCTCCAATTCAGTCCCTCCTTGTTCTGTTTTACTTTTTCTGCTTAGTCTTATTAACTATTAAAAACAGATTTCTCCATATGGTAGATAACATGTTTAATTAAAATATTTGGGGTTGGGGAAGTAGTATACAAAGCTGGAGAACATTTCACATATGCTAGGCACTGAATCTGACTCCTGGCACTTATTGGTTCCCAGAGAATCACTAGTTTAAGCACTATTGTACTGAAGCACAATTCATCACAATGGTATCAAGTAGCATCAGTAGTGGCACAGTTGTCTTACACTCCACTGGAGATTCAATCCTCAAAAAGATCTTTTTTTCACTAAATATCTAAGCATTCTACAGTGTGAATACCTCCCTAGGTATGTAAATTTTCATTTTAGGAAGCAGAGCAATAGTACTGCAAGTAAGGTACCTCCTTTCATGATCAACCAGGGTTTGATCACTGGCTTCCCAGGTGCTCATCTGAGCAAAATCAAGGAATGATGACCCCCAAACCAATAAAATAAATATAAATAAGTTGTCAAGGTTTGGGCCACAGTGCTAAATTCTATCTATATGGACAATGTATAGCTATGATATTATTAAAAAATCTTGTAAAAATAAGCAGTTCTTAAATAAGTGCAAGAGCTTTTGAGATATAAAGTAAAATGCATTCTAATGATACACTTCACTGACTCCATCACAGTTACATAGAGTATTACACAAATCATGTAATTTATACAAATTATAAATTATTACAAATCATGTAATTTATGAGTCTCTTAATCACAACAAAATTGGTTTGTAAATAACATCATTTGTAAACTCAGGTAAATTTCACTTCATAGTTCATGTTTTAGAGTTAAACTTCTCTAAATGAGATAAAAGTGAAATTGCTGAGATATATCATGATTATATTTTCTCCATTGAGCCCTATCACTACCAATATATTGAGTTTAGGAATAACCATTGTCTTTCTTTAATTAAAATGACAATCTCATCCTCGTATTGAAATTTTAGCATTATTTCATATTGAAGTTAAGTATTATAAAACAGACTGAAATCTGTGACATCAATTTGGTGCAATACTTTGATTATAATTCTCCATTTTAATTGCAAGTCTGGTGATTGATAGCGAAGATAATAACATGACTGAAATTGCATATTGGTAAAAGCAAAACAGACACAAAATGTAGTCAATTTTAGCCTCATACTAACAAATCAAGATTTAATTACAGTTTCAACCTTTCACAAATTTTAGACTGATCAATTTTGAATTACCTACTAAGCACTAGAGATGTAAGTTGCCTGATTGATAGACCCCAATCATCCCCTGAAGGAAAGTGACATGATCACAGCCTAACTATATTTTTCTAGTATAATGTCTTATAACGTCTTGGTTATGCTCCCTTGTGTCTATAAAAGCTTTTCGCTTTGTACAGCTCCCCACAATTCCTTTTCTCTCTGTAGGTGGCTACTGCATGTGCATGAATCATTGAATACAATGAGAAAGATTTTCAAAATTTATTCAGTTGAATTTTGTTATTTCAATAATAGCTTTAACTAGTTCACTTGAACAATACACAGAATTTGTTTAGTCTATATATCACCTGTGAAACTATTTATTTCACAAAACAGAGATGTGATTTTACAGCATGAAAACCAGTAAACAATATGAATTTATGTGGTTCCAAGTTAGAAATAACAGTTTTGTGTGAATTTATATTCAGTTATTCCAAATATAATATCTATTAATGAAAAGCTATTTTTCACTAGAACAAAACTGATGAGATGAGTATAAAGGCAGACCTATCATGCTAGTTAAAGATGTGGGAATGCTATTAAATATTTATGCCAGTTTTTACCTTATTCTCTTGGATTATGAACAGTTAATTATGTTCTTCTACACTATACACAAATTTAAACCATCTAAATCTAATGCTTATTGCCCACATTTTATTTCTTAAGCGAAAACATATTGTTTCTCATTGAGTCCTATTACTGAATAGGCAGACAAAAGAACAGAATTATTTTATGTCTAGATTAAATACAATTTCTGATTTAAATTTCATCTATATACACATATATGTATATGCATACTTAAAATATTTATATACTAAAAAGTATATTTATTTGCATAAGCAAAAATATAAAATTAATACTGTAGCACTTACTGTAATTTTCCATAAACAGGTAAAACAAAATAAATATCAAAATTTCTAAATACTAACAATTTCTTCTCAGAAATCAATACTAATGGATTTGAAACTTATGCATGGAATGAAAACTTTCTTGTAATTAATAGAAAATAATCAGGTGCTCTTTGTTCTTTACCTTGGGCCACATACATAGTATTTAAATTTTGAGAATTACCATATGATATTAATACCATCACCTTTATATGCAATCTTTGTTTTAAAATTTATAGCTTCATCAAACTTACTACTTATATGCTCAATAGCAAAGATTTTTTTCGATTTCTCCTTGTAGGACTGGGGACACATGTGGTATCATAATTGAATCTAGGCCATCTTCATTCAGCAGCTTACTATCTATACTATCTCTGCTGCATTAAAGTTTTGAACAGAATGAACTGAAACGAATGAATCCTTTCATTAGTAAAATCCTGAGGAAAAAGAAAAGCAACTAATTGGGAGCCATATGTCTTGACAGGGATTAGAAAAAAAACACTAGTATTTGAAAATATGTAACACAATGATTATTGAGACAACTATTACTCATGCAATACTAAAATGAACATATATTTTATTTCTTATAGAAATTACATATTTCATTCAAATTCATCACAAAAGATGAACACTGAGGAATGAAGTGGTTAACTTACTTTCTGTGTTTACAATATACTTGTTTCTAAAGTTCTTTGATTTATTGAAGAGCCATGATGCTTTGATATTGATGACTACTTCAGTACTAGAGTCAAAGTTTTCCAACCTTCACTATTAAAAATGTTTCTCATTAATAAAATGGCATATTTTCTGGTACATGCAGTATATAAATGAAACTAAAAACATTGTACTAAATGATGAGGGGGAGAAAGCTTTCATTTGTATGGAACTGACTCTTATTCTCTTCAAAATTATTTTCAGAAATGCATTTACTTCAGAGTTCATCTTTTTAATGCAAAAAGTATACATGCAATTTATTAATAACTTAAATCACTTTAATTCATTTATTTATTTATTTTTGACATAGTTATCATTTAACACAATTCTAAATATAGGAACCAATTTGGAATTGGAAAACTTCCTGAGCTAAAAGTGCTAGTAGAGACAGGTATTGTGTTTATTGGTAATGTTTCTATTGGTACAGGTACTGTCTCTATTGGTAGAGAGAGGTAAAACTAACTAGGTACAAGTATAATACATATACAGGATCATTAAAAACCCCACCATGTATTGCAATAGTAGTAAGTAATAAACAGTGTATTTTGATTTAATTTGAATGGATCTACAAAGGCATGACTGAAGTACTGCCAGAATTTTTAAATACAAATAAAAAACTAAATTCTAAACTTGTATATATTGTTCATGACAAGAACTAGTGTGAGATAAAGTAATGCTGAATGAATTTAATTTCTGATAGTGAAATATAATGGAGTTCAGTTGTCACTTTGTTATCCTAGATAAAAATTGTATCAATGAAAAATAGCTCATTATGTATTAATATAAAATAGTAAAATTTCAGCAGTCACATAGAAAAGTTATTACTAGAAAGACACTCCCCATTTTGAATAACTTCCTGAAGTTGTGCATGTTGCAATGCAATTATGTCACAGCTATGTATATTTGAATTTGGTTCTGCTTATGCCAAATGTCTTGCCACTGCTTTCAATTTCAGTCAACCAGTGTGATTAACAAAAAATGTCAACACGAACCAGTGGGAACATCGTTTAGAGCCCTTCAGTAACTGATTTGGAGGAGCTTTCTTATTTACTACAATTCTGCTTGGATTGTGCAAGGCTTAAGGTCATTTTAGGCATTAACTCAAATTCTTGCTTTATATTTCCCATTTTACTAAGTAAATACTGAAATATCTAAACTAGGCTCACATTATATTGATACCAGACAACAGAACAATACAGTGCACATTCCTGTTTATTTCTCATTGGCAATACTTGGGACCATTTTAATGAATTTTAGCTTCATTTCTCTAATTGTTTGAGTAAAAAGGCTATCTAATTCCACTAAACTCTTGACTCTGTCTTCAAAGCATATTGCAATTATAGCTGTTTTTCACAATCAGCATCTTAGCTTGAAGATGCTGTTATTTCTCATCTGGACTAATCAATGAAACTTTTACTCAGATTCTCATTTTCTAGCTCCCTTCAATATAAGGTTTTCCCCCACAGAACAAACAATGTGATTTTAAGTTTATATATATATTTTTTTAACAGCGCCCAGGAGGGATGGCGGGTTCTAGCCCTGGCCCGCCACCCCAGTAGAGCCTTGCAACAAGCCAGACGACCCCCCCCCCCACTCCATGAGGGCCTCCATTTTCTACATCTGGACTTCTCTCTTGTCAGAAGTCCACCCAGCAGACCAGCCTATCACAGTCCGGCTCACGCGGCCGCTTCATCAATAATTGCTGAACTTAGAGATGACTCCAAGAGTATGCTACCTACACGGCAGAGGCTGGCAAGCTACCCGTGTTGTATTTGATATGCCAAATACCAATAACAATTATATACCTCGTTTTGGAATGGTTTGAGGCTCTTTATGTTCCTGGAGCAAGGAGATGCCCTTGGGCTCTACTAGCATGAGACAGGACATATGGAGATGTTACTGGGGCCCGCTCGAGCAAATCGATGATGAACGGGAAGACAGTGATACAGTGATTTTTTTTTTTTAAAAAGGACTTCTACTTAAAATTTATAATAGCTTACCATTTGTCTTCGAATTTAAAAAGGCATTACCTCCCTCCTCCCCAGTATCTCACTGAACTTGTTTCCCACCATTGCCTCTGGTTCATGCCACTACATGCCCTCTTTTTTAATTCCTTGAATGTGAGAGGCTCACTACCATTCAGAACATTTCTGTGGTTCCTGGTCACTTTTTTTTTCAACAAACTTGCTTCATATACATTCATGAGTACACCCTTTAGTTTTATTCAAGAAGTTTTTGTATCATTTTCCAGATTATTATTATTATTTTACAGCAATCATTAACATATAAATTATTTGTTTATTTGCTCTGTTCTCACTCTCTTCCTGTAGTTAATATGCATGAGCTGTATAGAAATTAAAACTTTGCCTGGACAGGGGTACAGATGGTCAAAATGGATAACCTATGTCTGCATTCTCCTTCAATCACTGCACAATTTAAAACGTAATGAAAAATGAAATATACCTAAAGTATGAACAAAAAATTAGGTGATAGCAGTTTTCCCAGACAGACTGGAGTCAGAGGACCCTCAGATCAAACAGGAAACCTCACCATAAGCAATAATCTATAGCTGGGAGAAAATGTCTAAGGAGGAGAGCTTTGCCCTGGAGAATCAAAATATTCCCTCAAGCACCCACAATCTTACGTTTATTAGATGGAGGTATGAAGAAAGACACTATAATAGAAATAGGGTCAAAAGCACTCGCTCTTCCTGAAAGAGCAAAGTGCTATGAGCAGTCCCATTTTCTGATTGACTCCATCCTACATTTTCAACATTCCTGCAAATTTCTGGGCTCTTTCTCATAAACGAGGAGTTAATTATTGCCCCAAATCACAAATTCTGCCCCAAATGATAGACTTATAGAGTCTAAGAGGAAATACCTAAAGGCCAATGTCCAAATAGATACTCCAAAAAGGCCTAAAGTTAGTCAGATCACCTGTATCATACTTGCATTTACTGTAAACATTCTTGTCACTTGATAACTAACACAAGACCCAATTATTCTATTAAAAAAACCCACAAAATGAGTCAAACTTTGTCCTATACTACTTACACAGCAGGGGGACTTCTCTTCCTTTCTCTTCTATTTTCCAAGAAATCTTGAAAATATTGACGAGTTTTGGGCTCTAGTGGTAGTACAGTAAATAAGAAATTTATCTTGCACACAGCTTACCTGAGTTTTATTTCTAGAACCCCACATAGTCTCTGATCCCCACCAGAGTAGTAGCTGAGTGTAGAGCCCAGAGTAAGTCCTAAGGTCTTGAACACCATCAGGTGTGGCCCCCAAAATAAACCTGGAAACTGTGGAAGAACACAGAGACCAGCTCTCCCCTCTCCTGCATCAAGTACACAGAGCAAAAGCATTTGGCACAATAACACACCTTTTAGCAATATGTATACATAACATATATTTGAGAATGGTATTGGTTCACAACCAGATCTGTTCCAAATCTGGACAGTCTTAGGGCTAAAGTTCATTGCCATGGAGACTCCCTCCCCAGTCTGCTTGCCTAATCACCAGGACAAGAAAATCTGCTTTCATTTTCATGCACACACACACACACACACACACACACACACACACACACAGTGAAAACTTAGGCAATAAACAGCATGATGATACATATTATTATTCTTTAAATTTGAATATAAAGTTATGAAAGACAATTCCTTGTTTAATTTTATTTAAGAATTGCAAGTGGGGATACATAGTTTGCTGTGAAACCTAAGATGAGGAGGAAACCTAAATCCTAAAGAAGAGATAGAAGTTTTTATGAGAGCCTATAACAGGCAACGTGCTTGCCGGTTCTCAGGAGACTAACTTCAACCTCTGGTACCCATATAGTACCAGTCAGAAATAAACTCTGAGGTCTCTCTGGCACGTGTAGCAAAAAGGGAAAAAACAGGAGAAGAGAAGAAAAAAAGGAGATAGATAAATGGTGAGAGTTAATTAGTGTTTACAGGATTGAGGTATTTTTTTTCAACATGTAAGAGGTTACTGATTCTACCCCTTGGCAAAACGTCCACAAACATTTCATTTTGTAATCAATATGACTAGTCTCCTCCAGTTCTCAAACAATGATTTGGAAATTAGTGATAGTTTGATCTATTGATGTTCTTTTTGTTTCAGTACAAATATGACAATGTTACCCATATTTTTAAATAGCTCCTTTTGTCTGTTTTTCAGAGTTCATGACCAGTTTGCTTTTCAATTAGTGTTGTTTCTTGCTTACATGAAAAAACTGCAGCTAAACCTTTCACTATCCACAGTATGTAAAAAGAAGTACAGCTCTATAACTTTGTCTTTGTTATAGTCATTCTTGACTTGTTTATAACTTTTTTTGCTACTTCAGTTTTCAATAAATGATGTAGATAGTGACGTTTTGCTCCTGGGGAGGTGGGTGAAATGGAAAGAGGTGGTGTCCTTCCAATTTTTCAGCTTGGACTACTGCAGTCACTCAAGGAAAATGCCTGGCACAGGTTAGGACGAATTAAGGATGGCAAAAGCACCTAGTCAGCACGCATATTCATGACCCAACCGGCCTACAATTGTACAAATTACACTTCTGCATGGTACAAGAACTCGTCCCACAACCTTAGTATTTAGGCTGCCAAGGACTCAGGCTGAAGCAAGAAAATATCTTTTCAGAAAAGAGAAGTCAGTTCTCTCCTAGGCACACCCATTCCTGGAAGGCAGCATTCTCTCTCAGTAAAGAACAGGCAGACAAGTTTATTTGGGGAATAATAAGAGAGAGAAGAAGAGCTATGTGCTTAAGAAGGAACAGGCATTCTGCAGAGTGGAAAGGAAAAGGTGGGGGGAAAAAACGGCAGAGAATGGCTTTTGGGAGAAGGTTATATACAATTTCTTCAAATTGCCTCAGCCCAGAGTTCTCTGCATACATAAAAGTTAATTTCAATATTTTCAAAGGAAAAAATGCCTTGGCCTCTAGATGCTCCTTTTATATTCTTATCATGACCTTTAGATTATCCTGTAGCTTCTGCTTTTCTGATGGAATCCACCCTTCTCTGCATGGTGCTTCAGTTTAAGAACCTGGACACTGGCTCAATTTCTTAACCATCAAAGAGCTCAGGATTTGCATCTCAAAGTGATGTGTTCCTCACCTCATGCCTTGGGCTACTTCAGGGTTAGGTCGTTTATTCTTAGTTTTGTTATTTTCCTCCTCCCACCCTCACAATAAATCTCATTACCTGGACCCCCTATCTCTGCCTGCAACAGTTTTATTTATGAAAGCTTCTAATCTTGAAAAGAAAAATTTATGTTAAAAACATACATTTTAAGATTTTAAATGCTTATACATTTATGACTGCAGACATAAAAATATCACTTTAATCTGAAAAAATACAATAAGAAAATAGCTAAAAACTTAACTAAAAATTCACATAAAATAGGTGTACTTTAATAAAAATTTTGTTATCAGGGTCAAGTAATTTAAAAGATATTGAAGGATGCAAAAAAAATACCATCCCAAAACGTAAAATTAATACAAAGATAAAAAAGCAGGTAAAAATTATAAAAGTAAATAATAAATTTGAGTTTTTAAAATTTCAATGATGTCTTAAGAGAATTGGTATTGAAAGAATGGCCCCCGCCCACAGAACACAAAGACAGGAACCAAAGGTAACTGATAAAATAGAGGTAACTGATAAAATGATGGCTTGACAAGAGCACAACAGGAAGGGCCTTAAGCAAATAATTCCAGGGAGGGCTATAAGGCAAACATTCCTGAGAGGTTGCGTCTGATTGATGTCCCCCTCTGTATTTGGTATGATACGTGACTGGGCCCATGCCATGCCAAATATGGAAAGAAGTATTAGGCTCAGATTGGTGGGGGATGGTTACCTGGTGCAGAGTGATTGGCTGCCTGGTGCAGACCTTGATGTAATATTTTAAACCTATTGGATAGTTATGCGCGGGCTTTTCTGTAGCACGGGAATTATTCCCTTAAAAGATCGTCCCTGGAAGGGCTCGGGGTTCTTAGCCACTGACCGCTTGGGGTCACACTATGAGCCCAAGTATACTCGCTTATTAATAAAACCCTTGCTTTGGCACAGGACTTGGTCTCTCAGAGTTTTCCTTGGTAGGTGAGGCGTTCTGAGGCTCCCAGTCAGTCACCCCATTGGGTGGCCAACCCTTACATTTGGGGGCTAGTCCGGGATCTGGGAGCCAAGGACCCTGCCTGCCTCGAGGACCCTGACAAGATCATCCTGGGTAAGTGGACGTCCTTTTACAACTGCGATCACTAAATTTGTCTTTGGGTGTTGGCTGGCTTTTGGAGTGACTGCTGGATCGGGAAGCTGGTTGGGGCGTGAGCCTCACCAACTCTCTCCCCAGCTGTGGTGGATAGATGTGTCCTAGAACCACAGGTTACAGCCCTGGGGGACGCCCCGGTGGTGGTGGAGACCCAGTGATGCCCGGACTTCTCCGTTTGGCGGGAGGAAGGCATTGCTACTTCCTTCCAGGTTGTTAGTGAAATTTGTCTTTGGGTGCCAACTGGCTTTTGGAGTGACTGAGACTTGACTCGCAGACATGGGGCAGAGCTGCTACTGGCTCTCCCTGTGACCAGCCGCTCACGAGGCGCCTGGGATGGATGGTGGGTTCTAGCCCTGGCCCACCATCCCAGCAGAGCCTCCCAACAAGCCAGATGACCCCCCCCCACTCCATGAGGGCCTCCATTTTCCACATCCGGACTGATCTCTCGTCAGACCTCCACCCAGCAGACCAGCCTATCAGCGCCCGGCTCATCGAAGTTCCACCCTGCAGCAGTCTTTCTTAAATCCGGCTCAGGTATGCCAGTCCATAGACTCGCAGACATGGGGGCAGAGCTGCTACTGGCTCTCCCTGTGACCAGCCGCTCACGAGGCATCCGGAAGGGATGGTGGGTTCTAGCCCTGGCCCACCATCCCTGCAGAGCCTCGCAACAAGCCAGACGACCCCCACTCCATGAGGGCCTCCATTTTCCACATCCGCATTTCTCTCTCTTCAGACCTCCACCCAGCAGACCAGCCTATCATCGCCCGGCTTGCGTAGTCGCAAGCGGCCGCGTGGTTCATCAATAAATGCTGGACTTAAGATGCCTACAAGAGTATACTACCTGCACGGCAGAGCCTGGCAAGCTACCCGTGTTGTATTTGATATATATGCCAAATACCAGTAAGAATTATAGACCTCATTCCGGAATGGATTGAGGCTCTTTATGTTCCTGGAGCAAGCAGATGCCTTGGGCTCTACTAGCATGAGACAGGACATATGGAGATGTTACTGGGGCCCGCTCGAGCAAATCGATGATGAACGGGAAGACAGTGATACAGTGACAGTGAGACTTGAACCAACCCCCTAGACCCTTGCCCTTGTCGTGTTTGTGGAGAACTCGTTTAGGTGTGTCATTGTCTTTCAGTATTCTTCTGTCTCTCCTGACTTCTTATTGTGCTTTGAGTTTCTCTCTCCTGCCCCACTGGCCATGGGCAGACTCCTTCTACTCCCCTTTCTCTAACATTGGACCACTGGTCTGAAGTTTGCAAATGCTGTTCGGACAACAGAAAATTCCAAATCTGGATTGTGAGAGTGGTGAGTGTGGGGTGAGTCTGAGTGAAAGGAGGACCGGTCCGTGTGATTGAAGAAAGTGTGAAACTGTGTGAAGCAATCTCTATCCTATTTGTAATTGTGACCTGTGTATGCTTGGTTATTGACATCATGCACCCCAAGGAATTACATTTCTCTCCCTTCCCACCTCACATAAGCTACCAGTGAGGCATTTTGGCTACTGCAGCAGAACATTGCAGTGAGTGGCTGCGAGGAGTTCCACCAGAAGGAGGTAATCAGTGAAAATCTGCAAAGAAGGTATGCTGCTTCCTCGGAAATCTCTAGGGGGAACAGGGGAGAAATGTTATAACCTCTGTGTGAGTGATTGTGTGTATGAGCACCCTGGGGGCTGGCGTGAGTCTGTGGCTCCACGACCGGCACCCTTAAGGTCCCACAAAGGTTCTGGAGCCTGAGTGGGCTGTCTGCTACGAAGAACATATGGTCTATGGTGGCGCTGACCTAGTGGTCAGCTGCAAGTCACAACTGCTGAGTCCACTACAGCTAAGTTCTTCACCGGTAGACAAGCAACTAAATGGTCTCTGTAAAGTGGTACCCCCTCCTTTGCCTGTCTCGCGTCACCTATCACTATGGGAGGAACGGGAGGAAACTCACTAGTGAAAGATTCTAGGAGACCAAATTTCAGCAGTCCTTTTCCCTCTCTCCCCTTTCTAGTGAGAGAAATGGCTAGAGCACACCTGGAGGTCAATTAGAATGTAAAGAGGTCTCTAGCAGCTTTTGCCCCAGGCAAGAAAAAAAAAAGGGGTAAAAGACTAGAAAGGAAAACCTCTCACCAAGACAGAAAGGCACATAATCTAGTAAGAGATGCAACAAACATCAGCAAGGCCACAGAAGGTAGCAAGCAAACAAGACAGAACTTTTCTTCTCCCAATGTCTTGGAAGCCCATGGCAGGTTAGGTCCAGCTTCACACACAGGTTGTGGTTGTGGTGGATGCCAGGGGAGGGCCCCAGGGCACCTGTAGTAATGCGGAGATCACTGATCGAGACGTCCACAGCATGATGATTCTCTGAATTGGTGGCCAGCATGTGAGGGGTTAGAGTCCCCTCTGGAGTGGCCAGTATGGGAGGGGTTAGAGTCCCCCTTGGGTTGCTTGTTAAAACAGTGAACCTCCAAAGCGTCTTAAGGATCTTTGTAATAACACGTGGCCTGAATATATATCTAACATCCAGGCCTTCATGGTATTGTACCAGGCTTTGCAAAGAAAAGAAAAATGTCAGATTTTCTGTATGTGTGCCTTGGAAGTAAAGGAACCAGAAAAGGACCCCACACCAACTGCACAGGCAGGGGACAGAGACTGGTGCAGCTGAAAAACACAAGGCGAGGTCCAAACCGGTGGAGCAGGGCTATTTGCCCTGGGGGACTGCCCTTCCTTTCTCAGTCTCTCAGTTTCCTCTACCCTTCCAAAAGGGTCAAATCATAACTAAAGATCAATCGATCAACTGTATATGTGCGTGTGTGGTGGCCATCAATTGTTTGCAGTTGTCTTGTCTGCGTGAAACATTGAAGTGCTAAATGAAATCACGTTGAAATCAAGAGCAAATTGCTGAGCCAGGGATAGGCAATGTGTTCCAAACTGAGTGTTGAGCAGGAGGAGAAATTGACATGTTCAATCTAAATCTTATGGTAAAAAAGTTAAAAGGTCTAATTGTAAAACCTTTTAAGTGTTCCTGATCCCTGAAGTTCTCTCTGCTCCTGAACTTGTGCTGTTTAGAGAGGGTGGGAGCTAGAGAAAGAGTCAGCAAAGAGATAAGAACTTTGTGAGATAGTGCAGAGCTTTACCTCATAAGTTTAGGTTAAATTCTAATAAGAAATTAGGCCGTTTTTGAAAATTAACTAAGGTACAAAAACTTGCAATTAAATCAAAGAAGGTCTTGTGTTTCATGAAAAATTGGTAGTTCAAAATTTTTTTTTTTATGTTGGTACATATTCGTTTTATTTCTGCAATAGGGTAATCACCTCAGCCTGATAAATCTGGTAAAATTCGGAGTAGCCCTTGCTGGAAAAAAAAAAGGTGAATCTCTTTAACATTCAAGGAGCGAAGGATGTTCCTTTTAAATTTTGTGGCTTCTAAACATGGAAAATTAAAAGAACTGTAGGAAGTAAATGACAGCAATCAGTTTTTTTTTTCAGACTTTGTTTTTAATCTGCCCGGTATGTGCTATTAAGATAGTCTTAATACATGTGAGCTTTGCCAACAGGTATCAGCCTAGTCTTTACCTTGAAAGTCTTAGTTATTCACAAGTGTAAAATCTTTACTGTTACTTGGTAGCAATCTTTTGGGTATTTTAACTTTGCATTGTTTGTGTTCCTAAAAACTGGAATTCTAAAGATAAAATTTTAAATGTTTTCTGAATAATTTCTACTATAAAGTGAACCTTTGCCAAGCATAAATTCAAATGAACTTTAATTGTGAACGTGTCAGCCTCTTGAATATGTATGGAACTGATTTAATGCTTTAAAGTAGTTTTGCTATGCTAGATGAGATAATAACTAGCAGCTTGCTTCCAAATTTGGGAGATTAATCTGTATTGAGCTCTGTAAAATAAGTAAGGTAATACCTTTAGGGTGTAACTATAAGGAGTCTAGATAATGCATTGTAAGTAATAGAGAGATAATGGATGGAGATGTCTGTAAAAAAATGGGAAGGAATTCTGTTAAAGCGAAGAGTTGTTTTTAAAATAAAGTTACAGGACAGAATGAATGTAAAGAAATGTGTAGAAGGTCTAAGAATGTTAGTAGATAAACTATGAAACTCTTTTTTGAAGAATTGTTCTAGTACCTTTTTGGTAAGATTTATGGAAAAGGTATTAGACAGACGATATAAACTCCTGTTACAGTGCTCCTAAAAATTGGTAATTAGGGTTTTGACATGGAATCAAATGAGTTAGGATACTGTTAAACTGTCTGCTCTATTTCAACAGGACTCTATGCTTTTAAGCAGTTCCAACAGCAAATTGGTGTATTGCACTTCGTTGTGAGTAAAAGTGTAATGTGTGCTTTTCTCTCTTTACACCTTCAGTATGTTTTTAATGGTTCACGGCACTGTGTTGGTTTGCATAAACTCAGCCAAAATATTTCCTCTTTGGAATAGGGCCTAGCCCTTTTGCAGACAGGAAAGCCAGTATGGGACCCCAAGGCCCTCTTCCAGGGAAAACAGAAGTCAAAGGGATTGGTCTAGATGACAGAAGCATGTAGTTATCACAGGTACAGCTGCAAGTACCCTACAAACCTCAGGGAGACACTAGAGGCAGGCCGGCTGAAAGAAGAACCGAAAATCATCTCCGCTGTGAAGAACAAGGAATCTGCCAATCTGTGGTGACTGACAACTGCCTGGGCCATGCAACAAGGACAGTTGCTGCAGGAGGGAATGGCTTCAGCCCCAAAGAGGGATGTTGTCACGCTCTGCTCAACCCAGTGGAAGAGGCCCAAGGTCACCTGTAGCTCATCATGGAACCTGATCTTCAAGTTATGGCCAAGCCTGGGGTAGCCCTGACATAACAAGTAGAGACATTAAAATACCATGATTGGTGTTGGCCTGCTCTGTCTCAGCCAATCCCCAGGACTTCTTAGTAGTAACGGGTACCCTAAGTGAAGAGTTCTCCAGTCTTGCTGTGTTTATGCAAAAAGAAACAGTCAGGTTTATTAAGTCATTTGACAAATTTAAAGTAAAGGTAGAGAGAAAACCATATTTCTATAACTTTTGTAAAGATCAGATTCTAAATCTACAGAAAGGTAATTGAATAAATGTATTCAAATAGGCTTGATTTAAAGGTAACCCCTTGGCTAATCCAGTTGCTTAAGTTTGCTAATAGGCCAAGGGTTTTCAAGTTAGCATCCAAATTGGTTGGATGTTTATTCTTAGTTCTATGAGTACACAGTCATTTGGAAATTCTAAGATTCATAAGGATTTTAAAAGCTTTTAATTCTTGAGCTACCATGGTACCAATACCTCATCCAGTAACATTAGGGGAATAACAATTGTCCACGGGAAGGGACAAAACAGGGCAGTTTAAAGTAAGTCAGAACTGTGTTTTAAGTGTCATAAATCTTAAGGATCGACAGTTTGACTTTGTGCAAATGTTCAGATGATCAGCGTATAGTCATCTATTGGTTCTAACACATTCAGTGAGAGGGGCAAGGCTTTTCTATGTTGTACAAAAAAGTCAAAGAGGTGGCATGGTGTTCCTATGAGATAAATCCGGACACAAAATATTTGCTTCAATTTTTGTGTTACCTTAACGCTGTGTTTTCTGAAACAGCAAAGTATTCTGCCCTCACTAGGGCAAAGAGGGACTTTTACTCCTCCAGGGCCTAATCATTTCTAAGTAATGTTCTTAGCCTAATTGGTCTGATCTTTTCTTGCAGATAATAATAACCTCAGAAAATCTGATCCATTCATTGCATGGGAACCATTTGGAGATTATACCCCTTGCACAGGCAGGGTCTACAGTCCCTTTGTCAGCATGAAGCAGCTCCAGAAGATGGACCTTCACCCATTTTCCCTTAAAAAATATAAGGCAGTGAAATCTCTTAAAAGAAATATGATGTGGTTAGATTGACAGGAAAGCGGCCCCGTGGCAGTGAAGCAACCTAGTCTAGAAAGAGTGTGGCTTCTACACAGACCACTCTGGGGTAGTGAAGGAAGCGCAGAGAGGGTGGTTTGAGTCTTGGGTTGTGCAGTCCTCTGATACCCTGCTTTCAGCCCTAGCCGGGCCCCTCATCATATTCTTATTAATTTTGACAATTGGGCCTTGCCTTCTTGATAGGCTACTTGCATTCATCAGAGACCGGGTGGGTAAAGTCAAGTTGTTAGTACTCAGGCAACAGCATCAGGCCCTATGAAGTGAAGGTCTCTAATGGTCTCTAGGATTAGAGAATCCCCCCATAAGAAAAGGGGGAATGAAAGAATGTCCCCTCGCCCACAGAACACAAAGACAGGAACCAAAGGTAATTGATAAAATGGAGGTAACTGATAAAATGATGGCTCAACTGAAAGTAACTGATAAAATGATGGCTTGACAAGAGCACAGCAGGAAGGGCCTTAAGCAAATGATTCCAGGGAGGGCTATAAGGCAAACATTCTCGAGAGGTTGCGTCTGATGTCCCCCTCTGTATTTGGTATGATACGTGACTGGGCCCATGCCGTGCCAAATATGGAAAGAAGTATTAGGCACGCTCAGATTGGTGGGTGATGGTTACCTGATGCAGAGTGATTGGCTGCTTGGTGCAGAGCTTGATGTAATATTTTTAAACCTATTGGATAGTTATGCACGGGCTTTTCTGTAGTGCAGGAATTATTCCTTAAAAGATCGTCCCTGGAAGGGCTCAGGGCTCTTAGCCACTGACCGCTTGGGGTCACACTATGAGCCCAAGTATACTCGCTTATTAATAAAACCCTTGCTTTTGCATAGGACTTGGTCTCTCAGAGTTTTCCTTGGTAGGTGCGGCGTTCTGAGGCTCCCAGTCAGTCACCCCATCGGGTGGCTCGGGTGGCCAACCCTTACAGTATCATACATTTTAAGACTTCTGTAGCAGTTTAAGGTACAATCAGGAAGAATAATCAGAGCAAATCTAAAATAAGTTTTTAAATGTATTTTTCCTCTTAATAAATGTATTTTTCTTCCTCCACCCCTGCAAGGCTAGAAAGTGGCTGGGGCATATGCTGAACCAGAGACTTACAGACATGGGGCAGAGCTGCTACTTGCTCTCCCTGTGCCCAGCCGCTCACAAGGCGCCCGGGAGGGGATGGCGGATTCTAGCCCTGGCCTGCCACCCCAGCAGAGCCACACAACAAGCCAGATGACGCCCCCCACACACACACTCCATCGGGTCGCCATTTTCCACATCCGGACTTCCCTCTCGTCAGAACTCCACCCAGCGACAGCCTATCACAGCCCGTCTCGAGCGGCCGGTGGTTCATCTATAAATGCTATATTTAGAGGTGACTACAAGTGTATGCCACCTGCATGGCAAGCCTGGCAAGCTGCCCTGTTTTATTTGATACGCCAAATACCAGTAACAATTATATTAGTTCATTCCCATGAGCTAATATAATGGTTTGAGGCTCTTTATGTTCCTGGAGCAAATAGATGCCCTTGGGCTCTACTAGCATGAGACAGGTCATATGGAGATATTACTGGTGCCCTCTCTAGCAAATAGATGATCAACGGGAGGATAGTGATAGTGATAGTGAATAAAATGCAAAAACTTTTAAACCAATAATGACAAAGAATGGGATTGCAGAAGGGGTCAAGAGTGCATGATTTACATAGAAAAGTCTCCTAGTTCTGGCTGGTTGCTTTAAGGACTATGGCCTTAAGGAAAGAACTGCTTCTTGGAGGTCTCTGATTAAATGATGAGCCTGAGTGGTGCCTGATAAGCTGAATGACCTAGGCCCTCACTGACTCAGAAGATAATCATCTCTGCATCTACACCCCTGGGTTTTTTTTTTTATGGTCCTCATTTGTAGAACATAATAGGGAGGTGCTCACAAACTCAGTTTTGTTAAAAGATATAAAAGGAGGCCACAAAGTTTCTCCAGAATTCAACTTTAGGAGATCCCTCCTAAATCTGAGAGCTTTCCTGCATCCCTTTGCCTTCTTTTCTTCATTTCACTAAATAAAGTCTTATACTGAATTTGACCATTTGCTCTTTGTCCCATGCTTTCCATTTTAACTGCTTAGGGACAAAAAACCTGACTGCTTGTTTTAGCTAGAATCCCATCATAGCATGCTCTCCATATCCTACCTGAGCTCAGACTATAGCCTCTAGCACTACTGGACCCAGTCAAGGTGCATTGCTTAGCCTTAGCTTTGAACTGTCTGGTTAATTTGTTTAACTAACCCTGGGATTACTATGAATTGCCTTGGAGACCGCCTTTGCACGCTAATGGAAATAAATTAGTCAGAATTAGTAATTTCAAATTAATTGTGAAAATCAAATCAAACATCTAGAGATTAAATATTTCAGTTTCACATGAAGGCATGTTCTAAATTTAAAGTTAAACTAATTCAAATTGAAGAATATGTAACAATAAAACAAGGAAATATTTTTTTAAAGAAGCAGCAGCAACTGACTCACAATAAAGTCATGGCAGGCCTCACCAAGATTTAATATCTCATCTAAAGGCAGTTTCAGTTTCAGCTTCTTTAAGAAGTAGAATTTCAGACCTATCTACCTAGATTTCCCTGGTCAGCATTACTAAAATAATCTGCATAAGATTCCTATGAAATTCCATAAAGAAAGGTGGCTCAACTAAAATATCTTTTCTGTTATTAGTAACCTTGCTGTGCCCTCTTTGTGATTATACAAACCTTATATTAGTGCAAGCTCTTGCAGAAACTTTGTACTATGTAGATGGGATACTGTCCAATTCACTTATCATTTAATAATGTAATTATAAATTCAAGTTTATTCATATGAATTTTGTTTCTAGCACTAGCAAGATTTAAATAGTTATAATAAAAACATAATTATGACAAAATATGTTATAGCACAAACGGAAATGCAGTAAGTTTATTTTCCTTTGAAATTTGTTGAGTGATTATAAACTTTATAAAACAAAGCATTTAAAAAATACTTAGTCAAAACAAAAGTATAAAACAGAAATCAGAAAACAATTGATGCAATATACTCTGTAAGAACTGGAGCAGGCAAGAATACAATATTCAAAGACAAAGAAAAAAATTAAAAAGCACAAGATAATAAATGACTAATAATAATGATAATTCTGTTACATTCTGTGGTCACCTATAGACCACACAAAACAACCAATAAAAGTTACTTTGCTAAAATATGTGCAATTAAATTATCTACACAAATTAATAATTTCAGTTTATAAAAATTTCACATCATCAGGTTCAAAAAAGAAATAAATTTACCCAGGTGAACCATAAATTCTTATTGTGCAATTGCTAAAGCCATTGAAAGTTTACTTTTAAATTTAACATAAAATGTATATGATTAAAAAGAAAAATTATGTTATTTTAATATTTTATACATAGAAAGTATATATACTTTTAACTTATAGCATAAATATCTACAATCTAGTTTAATGGCTTCTGCTTTTTAATAAAGAATGCTATTTATAGGCATTTGGTATCTACAGATTTACATAATAATAAAATCTATAATAAGCTCACAAATATTGTTAAAATTTAATTTCTTATAATTATAATCAAGGCAAATAATAAAATTTACTTTACTAAATATGATCAATTTTGCCAATCAACTTAACAGAGTTCCTTAGAACTTAATGCTTTTTTAGGACATTAAAAATATCCACATTCACAATTAATCATGCAATTAATCATTTTTATTTTAGAAATGCACTATAGTATTACAGGCTTTAGTTGAGTAAAATTTAAAATCAATTTATCACTCCCCTGTGTCAGTTAATGCTTTTGACTTTAAAGGGTTCAGATTTTAGTATGAGCTAAGTCCCAGAGACAATTGATATTGTCTCTGGGCATAGAAGATTATCTCATTTATGGAATATGCACAATAAATCTAAATGAATATTATTTATCATAATGTTTGTCATTAAAAACATAACTATTCTGAAAAAGAAACATTTTTGTGAGTAGAATTTGAGGATATACCCAAGAATAAAACAATATTCATGCAGATACTTAAAAATGTATGAATTTTTAATACTTTACATTTTAATATGTATTTGTATATTTATTTATATTTATATAAAGATTTCTGAATATAGTCACATAAGAGAGAAGAATAAGCCTAGAGAATGGAGCAATTAAAGATAAGTTGAGGTGGATTAAACATTTTAGAAATTTTTTGAACAGATATTGAAGTTTGATAGCAACCACCCTAATGTGGTAAAAAATATTACACTTTTATAAGCTGGAGAAGAAAATTTTACATAAGCCAAGCAAGGAAATTATTAGATTGGTTTTATTTTTAAACCAATAAAGCAGCTGACTTACTCAAAATAAATAGTTGACTATTACTGATTATTCCTAACTTTTATTTTCTTGGATTACTTTAGTTTAGCTTAGACTTTGGTTTGGAAATACAGGCTATCCTGGCGTTAGAGACACTTTATATAATTACATCTATTACTATCTTATTTAACCTGAAGATGAGTTACTCTTGTAACTTTCCTTAATTTTTTATCATAAAATGTTTAATTATTTCCTCTTAAAAAGCCAAGAAACTTTTGAAAAAGCAGTCTTAAACAAATCATTGCATATACAAATGCAACTGTCTCAATAACTAAAATTATGAAAATTTAATTCATATATATATCTTGTTTTTTAAATTATATATACTTTAAAGACTGCTAGAGCATTTTTAGAGCTATGCTTAATGTAGATACAATATAGATGTAATCCCACGCATACTCATACTGAGGCATATAGGATGGACATATTTAAAATTTATCACTAGTTTATGAATTATTTTTAACTTCCCATCAACTATGTATTTGACAGTCCAGTGATAGCAGAAAGTATAGCCTAGGGATATGTAAATATATCCATATTTCACTGTTCTGCAAGTCTAGAGCAGATTTCAGTTTAGTGACAGTATTAGGCAGCTGGACTTGTCAATAGCTTTCTGACAAAAATATAACATGACAAAGTACACTTTGTTTTATATCTGCTCTGTCATAGTCCAGTGTATCATATTACTGTGGAAAGACTGCTTTCCTTTGGGTTATGCTTGTACTCAACCACGTAGTATTGCATTGAAAAACAAATGGAAACAATAGCAGACATATGTTGATTTTCTTCTGCTTAATTAACTGCTCCAGCGTGAACCATTTTCAAACCTCAAGTAATCTTGTAGCGGAAAAATTAGCTAAAGGGTTCATTAAAGTCATACAACAGTAGCAGCAGGCTAATTCAACAGATATAGTTGGATGTCCCAATTATGCACTACATTGTGAACTATTTAAAAAATGATTGAGATGACAGAGAGATAGTACAAGATCTAAGATACTTGCCTTTCATCCTATAGCCCCTTTTCTGTCCTATATTCAGCACCACATGCTGTCCTTTGAGTGAGTACAGTGCTAGGAATCAGCTGTGAGTTGGGTGTGGAACAGACAGACTCCCTCATGCCCAGAATTACTGAAATTCTCTAATCCTTAAAAAAAAATCTCTGCAATAAAGATTATTTCAGGTGCCTTATGTGTTGCAATAAGAATTCTAATGGTATATGGAGTGGAATGTATTGAAATGATAAGACTAATACATTGTAAGTTTTTGTGAAATTAACTATATACATGAAAAATATGCTTTATCACCAGAGTGGTTTTATTCCTTTCCCCACTTTTTCTAACTTCATTGCTATTGTTCAGTAGGTTGTGCTTTTTTCCAGACTGATTTTGTTTTTATTTATTTCTAGGTAGAGTAAGTTCCTAAGTATATGGAGATTGTTTAAATATCCAGTGGGGTCAAAGCTGTATTACAGTCAATAGGGAGTTTGCCATGAAGCAACTGACCCTGGTTCCATCACAGGTATCACAGATGAATCTTGAAGCCCTCCAGTTGTGATAATTTGAATTTAGAGTTAAGGAGTAAACCCTGAGCACTTCCAGGTGTGGTTCAAAATTCAAAAAAATAAATAAAAATAAATAAAAATTATTTCAATAAACAAAATAAAGCAATTTCACAAGCGACTGATAAATATTAAATCATCATTAACTGCTACTGCTAAAAATTGAGGTACAATTTTTTGAGGTACAATATTAAGACTTAATATTTTCAATTACACGACAAACACTTAAAACTTTAGTTTCCGGGGCCTGAGCGATAGCTCAGCGGGTAGGGTGTTTGCCTTGCACCGGGCCAGCCCATGCTGGCCCAGGTTCCATCCCCGGCATCCCATATGATTCCCGAGCACCGCCAGGAGTGATTCCTGAGTGCAGAGCCAGGAGTAACCCCTGAGCATTGCCGGGTATGACCTCCCTCCCCAAAAGAAAGCAAAAAAAAAAAACAACCCTTTAGTTTCCAATAAACTGGATTTCAAATAATGCAATCATATATGCTTTTAAATCAAAGACTCTTAAATATAATCATTATAATCATTTTATTTTACTGTCTTTATACAGATCACTTGTTATGCTTGCAGGAATGTTTTGAATTGGCAGAAGTACTTACTAAGTTAAAGGAGCAGGACCTCAAATCACTACTTGGTGTAAGGATAATTACTGATGTGAACACTTGAATAAGTGAAAAGCTTTAATCATTTCTGATTGATTACAAACTTTGAGGTTTCTTGTTCAAGTTGCTAGCTTAAACATTGTTGGTGTTAGATTTCTATTCTTTTGATTTTTATTCTCTTACTAATTGACATTAGGTTATAAATTAATAGCAATATCTGATGCTGCTAGATAGAAAACTACTAACATCTCCCATTTAATTGAAATTTCATTTAGAATTTTGTCCTCCCAGATATGGGGCAGAGCTGCTACTGGTTCTCCCTGTGCCCAGTCGCTCAGGAGAAGCCCCTGGAGGGAAGGCGGATTCTAGCCCTGGCTCACCACTCTCCTGCAGAGCCTCCCAACAAGCCAGACGACCCCCACTCCATAAGGGCCTCCATTTTCCACATCCGGACTTCCCCCTTGTCAGAACTCCACCCAGCATACAAGCCTATCACAGCCAGGCTCATTGAGATCCACCCTGCAGCAGTCTTTTTTTTTCTTTTTGGGTCACATCTGGCAATGCTCAGAGGTTTCTCCTGGCTCTGCACTCAGGAATCACTCCTGGCGGTGCTCCAGGGACCATATGGGATGCCGGGGATCGAACCCCGGGCTGGCATGGGCTGACCACGTGCAAGGCAAACACATTAGCCGTTAAATCCTGCCCAGGTACGCTGATCCAGAGACTCACAGACATGGGGCAGAGCTGCTATTGGCTCTCCCTGTGCCCAGATGCTCACAAGGTGCCCTGGAGGGAAGGCGGGTTCTAGCCCTGGCCCACCACCCCTGCAGAACCTCCCAACAAGCCAGACCACCCCCTTCTCCATGAGGGCCTCAGTTTTCCACATCCGGACTTCCCCCTCATCAGAACTCCACCCAGCAGACCAGCCTATCAGCCCTTTCATCAATAAATGCTCGATTTAGAGATGACTACAAAGGTATCCTACCTGTACGGCAGAGGCTAGCAAGCTACCCATGTTGTATTTGATATGCCAAATACCAGTAACAATTATAGACCTAATTCCCATGACCTGATAGAATGGTTTGAGGCTCTTTGTGTTCCTGGAGCAAGCAGGTGCCCTTGAGCTCTACTTGCATGAGACAGGACATATGGAGATGTTACTGGTGCCCGCTGGAGCAAATCGATGATGAATGGGAGGACAGTGATACAGTGTACAGTCCTCTCAAAACTATAGTTATCATTTGCTTTAAAGTATCATGCCATGAATCTTAGAGACACATTTTATCCAAATCATTGCTTCTGTTTACTAAGGAAATAAATCCCTCAAATTAACAAAAAATAACCCTATAGTATTTTAAATGGTTTAAATGGGTCAATGAAATAATCATGCTTTATATCACTCAGCATTTTAGAATTTAAGTACAAATTTACATGTCTATTATTATGTTTAATATATAACTTGGAAATTGTTTATTTCTTTAAAAATATTAAATTAATTCTATCTACTTTTCAAAGCATGAGATTAGTATGAATAAAGGTCTTATATTAGAAAAATAGTACAAATAGTAGAGAAAACGGAAAATAGTTACAAATAGTAGACAGAATACATTTTTTTACTTACTGTGTGCCAGACATAATCTTTTTATAAAAACTTGAAAGTACATATTATTATTGATACTAAGTTAATTGTCAAAGGTGTGATGCAGAGAAGTTTGAATTGAAGTAGAAAGATAATACATATTTAAATAATTATCTCATTAATAAAGTAACTTTTCAGAATATAGTGTATATAGTTCCATTAAAGTTTATTTAGATAATTCTTAAATTTTTGATCTCAGTACATTTTTATGTACCCACGGGACATCAAAAGATCACATGACCGCCCACCTTCAAGATGGTCACACTTCTTCATCAAGACACTGAACAAACAGTTTGAGGCTCTTCGTATTCCTGGAGCAAGCAGATGCCATTGGGCTACACTGACATGTAATAAGGTCAAATGGAAGCGTTATCGGTGCCCACTTGAGCAAATTCAAGAATAATGGGATGTCAAGTAATTAAGTGATCAGTATATTTTTATACTCTTAGTCATCAGTGTAGATAGCAAAGTAATTTTGTTTATGTAGTCATGCATGTCAAAACTAGGAAAAATAAACTTTAGTATATTCTTGCAAAACTATGAATATACTAATGTTTTGACAAATAAGAATAAATAAACAAAATTACTTTGGAAAAGAATGGACCAGTTGACATTCCCACCAACAACTCTTCTGGGCCAGAGAGGTAGTGTAATGGGTCGGGTGCTTACCTGGTATGCTCCTAAAACGAGTTTAATCACCACACTGCATAGTCCCCTAAGCATAGTCCCTTAAGCATAGAAATGAAGTAAGACTTGAATGAGCACAGTGGAGTGTTACACCCAAAATCAGAACAAAAAAAGTAAAATTTTCTAATGAATAAATATGTTATGTTTCTCCATATATTATATCTCATATTTTTATATTTTATACAATTGATAAGCCTTGTCTTAGTAATTGTGATCTTATAACTCCCTTCTTTTTTTCTAATGTAGCTTTTAGGAATATATGCACTATAATTTAGAATGAATCCTTGTATCTTTCTGATAACCTTGTTATTGAGTGTTCTTTATAGCCTATGGTATTCTTACTCTAAATAAATGTGTTCTAAGTTTTAAGGTAGATACTGATACTGATTTCAAAGTAAGTATAAGTCATATTATGTTTAAATAATTGGCAACTATAGGCTTATATTTGCCTGTGTATTTGCTTTCTTTAAAAGTTCAGGAAAATCTGGGCTGGAGTGACAGTGCAGCGGATAAGGTGTTTGCCTTGCATATGGCCGACCTGGGTTCGATCCTCGGCATCCCATATGGTCCCCCATCTGGGGGTAGGTCCCCATATGGGGGGCACTGCCAGGAGTAATTCCTGAGTACAGAGCCAGGAGTAACCCCTGAGCATTGCCGGGTGTGACACAAAAAGCAAAAAAAAAAAAGTTCAGGAAAATCTGTAATCTGAAATGAATCATGCAGAAAGCTCTTTCTAGATTAATTTATGTACAAAATTCTACTAGCTCTGAGTTATTATTAAAAACAAGAGCAAGAAAACCATGATAATACTGCATAATAAACACTGACAGCAATATATTGTTAGACTACATACTCAATAACATATAAAATATAGCAGTAAGTACAAAGTTGAGTAAATAATAAATTAGAATTCCTAGCTTTATACCAGGAAACACATCAAAGCAATATAAAGGAATCATTTCTATTAGAATTCCAATAAGATGTGAAGCCCTCAAGATTTCTACATAGTGCTTTGTAGAGATAAGTACTTAATTTCTTCTGTTGATTGAGCAATTGCATTCTTCACAAATATTCTATGATCTTTTGATAAGTGTCCTCATATAAAGAATGATTTCACTAATTACACATTTCATCATTTGAATGCCTCCTTATTTGCATCTGATAACTGGATTTTCATGACCATATATTTATATTTAATTATCTCTCATAAGCACCATTCCATAATTGATAAAATATTTCATGCAATTACAAATGCATCAATAGCAAAGCATTTACTTTATATCATTGTCTGAAAGTGCATTCTTATAGTTAAATGCCATCTTTGGCATTGACTAGTCTCATTATAACCTTATTGATAATGCACAATGTTTTCTGTAACATATAGTTTTTATTATTATCTAAATTTTGATGTGCATCAACTACTTGAAATCACTGTATCACTGTCTTCCTGTAGATCATCGATTTGCTCGAGCAGGCACCAATAACACCTCAAAACATCCTGTCTCATGGGAGATAGCCCAAAGTCATCTGCCTGCTCCAGGAATATAAAGAGCCTCAAATCATTCCATCACGTCATGCGAATAGGTCTATAATTGTTACTAGTATTTGTTATTACCAAATACTAATAACTACTTGAAATAGTGGACAGTATCCGGAATGTTTATAACATAATTTTATTGTCTGATTTTAGCATGCACAGTTTTAAACAGTGTACAAAAGTGGCCACTCCACTGCTCGAAATGTATTCAAATGTGAACTCAGTTAGCTATGTACCTAGTCATATTTCATATTTCTGAGTTATACTTTATAATTTTATCCCATAGGAGGTAACCAATGTATCTAGAACAATTTTCCTGCCATATTCTTTCATGGTATTTTGTTTCTGGTTCTTAGAACAACACAATAAGAAAATATTGTGCCTTAGTTTGCCTTTTGTCTTATATTACTTTGTTAGAATACTTATGTTTCCATAAGGAATTAAAGTAACTATCTTAAAAATATATGCATTTATTTTCTCATGGTTTTGTTTATGTGTGTATGTATGTATATATATGTATGTATATGTATATATATGTATATATGTATATATATCCATGGCTAAAATCGAAGATAAAAATGTTGGCATACAATTTTTTCTTACCATAAACTAAAGATGAGACAAAACCCAGTACAGTATCACAGACTGGTCCAATTTTGCTTTTTTTTGTTGTTGTTATTGGGGCACACTCAGTGCTCCTTGGATTTACTCTTGACTGTGTCCCCTGGGATCACTTTGGTGATGCTCAGAGGACTGTATGTGACTGGGATTAGCCATATACATGGTAAGTACATTAATCCTCCTACTGTAACTCTGACCCTCAAAAATATGTCTTTTTGGTGCTATGCTAAGGTCACTATTTTTTTCTATATGTCGTCTTAAGGCTTCTTAAAGCTCCTTGTGTTCTCTCTTGAATCTTGTTGCTTCTTAGATATAAAGAAGCATGAGCCATTTTTTGGGAAACTGGATTTTTACCATGCTTAAAACATCTCTGAATTCATTTGGTGTTTCTTTACCTCCCTCTTTTAGTTCTGCCTCTGTTTTTAGTGTCATAAATAGACTGGCACCAGATGTGTTTATAACATTTTGCTATCTTGTCCTTCCTTCCAAATCATTTTGATCCTAAATAATCACATATACTTTCATTATCCTGTATTAACTATAAGTGCAGTATATGTTTATTTTAGAATTTCCATTAACCTTCAAGGTCTAATGCTGTCTGTTCCACTGAATATCTATGTTTTCTAATTGGAAACTAAATACAGATTCTACTTAACCAGTGTTGGGTGGCATGCTCTACTTAGCCACAGGCTCTGGCGACCCTTAGCTTATGTGAAGAGCTACTCCCTGTCTTTAGGGAATCTCTGGAGCTAGGCAGAATTGGATTTATTTCATAATTTTATACAGTATAAATAATTTTATCATGAATCTTGCTTGCCCCAGTTCAATACTCTTCCCTTTCCCACGGGTCCCTGCATGGACCATACATGTAGATATTCAAGAGTTCTTGGCCACATTGGATCAACCATAATGTAATCAGTTTTCCTAATTCAAAGAGACTTGCCAGTGTGCCTCCAGGCAAACTGACATGTCTCTGATACTAAAGATAATGCCAAAGTGAATTTTCTGATAAATTTTGGTCCTTAGTGGGATTTAGAATCTGGAATCAGCTGGCTATATATTCATGGTAAAAAGTATTAATGCCATTTCCTACAATTACATTCTGAACTGCTTTCTGGTTCAGAGATGCAGCCTCTCCCAACTCTCTACGGAGATTTTGCCTCAGCTAAATCAGCTCTGACTTTTGTGAAGCTTGAGTCATAGGGCCCACCTAAAGATCTACATTTCAAAGGGTCATTTACTTGGCTTCATATCTAGATAGCAAAACCCATGATGGGCTTGACTGGAAGGTTAGGGCAAACTTCTGCCTATAAAATAAGCTAGGATAAATAAAAAATGACTTTTTACCATTTTGGTTTCTCCTTGCTCTCTGCTTCTCCTCTCCACCTCTCCATTCTCTTCCCTGTTATGCCTTAGCACATGGTAGCAGCCATCTTGGCCTAGGATTCTAAACCTATGTGCAGCCAGGGCCCAGTTAGGAACCTAAGTCCTGGGTTTTTCCTGTTGGATGATATACCACAACCTGTAAAGATTTTTAAAACTGTCCTGGATTCCTGAGTCTTCATCCATTCCCTGCTGGTTTCGGAACTAAAAGGCAACTCATTCCCTGGTATTGTTGGGGACCCCAGCAACCCCCACAACAAACTAGTAAGATTAATTTTCAGTTCTTTTAGCTAGCATCAGCCATTTCCTTCACATTTGTTTTCACTTGACTACTCATTTTGTTTGAATGGGCAGTGAAGTTCTTGCAGAACTTAGGTACCTATATCTTGATGCTCCTCAATCTAGCAGTCTGACTGCTAATATTTGAAGGATGGAAGCAGCCCTCCCCAGAAAGTAACTGGAAATTTTCAAGTCTCTTAGCATCTGAGTCCATCACAACATCCTTTCCACTACATTTCACATGTGATGAATTATATCATTTTACTGGAAATAAAGTATAGAACAGTGATTAAGAGCACTGACACTTTAGAAAGAAAAGCGGAAGTCCGTGCTATTATTTTGTTATTGATGATTGATCTTAGGCAGTTTATTTGAAAATCCCCAAGACTGATTTTCTTCTGTTATAAAATAGAATCTCAATCTCAAATAGTTAAAATTTTGGATTTGTTTATCAATAACTGGTTACTATGTTTATGCAATATATTTCTAACTGAAAGTATATGACCGTCGGCTTTTCAGAGCCCCTGGGAGCTGCCATCATTGAACCAGCTCTGGTGCTTGTTGCTGCACCGCCATCATCTGTCTTTTGTGGTGAGTGCAAATATTTTTTCCCATTCAAATGGGAGCCATTTAGTTTTAGCCCATGTTTCTTTTGCTGTGCAAAGACTCTAATCTGATGTAATCTCATTTATTTATTATTGTTTCTGTTGTCTTTGCCAATGCAATCATATAATTAAAAACAACACTTGAGATCCTAATCTTGGAATGTTCTGTTGACATTTCCCCAATGGATTCCATAGATTCTCATAGAATCTTTGATCCACTTTGAATTTAATTTTATGTAAGGTTTGAGCTAGGAATCCAACTTTTCTTTCTTTTTCTAAAATTTTAATTAGTTATCCGATTATGTCAATATCATTTATTGATGATATTACCTTTATTTCACTTCAAATACAAGCTTCTTTGTTGAAAAATTAGTTGAATATAAATTTGACGTTTTGTCTTTGGGTACTCTTTCTAACCCATTGGTTGATTGTCTGTCCTTATTCCAATACCACACTGTTCTGATCATTATATCTATGTAGTATTAGTTTTAAGTTAGAGAGAGATACCTTCAAATCTCTTATTTTTGAGGATATTAAATATTTGGGACGTTTTCTGATTACATAAAATATTTTTATCAATTATTTTAAGCTCCGATGCCAGCGTGCATGCATTGAAAGTACAGACAGTCATTTTAGTCCTTCCTTTTGGCAGCCTAGGATGGCCATGAAATTTTATCAGGCACAGCTTGTTTGCCTTTCTTACTGCCGCCATATTAAGGGCTCTTTCGGGGTCAGGAAAATAAACATTTCTGTTACTGGATTTGGCATACTCGAACACGCATCATACAGCTTGCCAGGCTCTACCATGCGAGCACTATATTCTCATTACTTAATTAGAATGGGAAGGAATGGAAGTGAAGATAGATGGTCGGCAACTACACCACCTCCAATTCGCTGATGACATCTTTCTAATAACACCAAACATTAGCCAAGTGGCACAAATGCTGGCTGACTTCGACCGAGAATGTGGAAAGATAGGTCTACAGCTGAATCTAAAGAAAACAATGTTCATGAAGAATGAACTAGTTCCTGAGGCCCCATTCACTTTCAATGGAACAAACATCTCTGAATGCAGCAGTTATGTGTACCTAGGTCGAGAAATCAACATGATAAACGACCTAAAACCTGAGCTGCACAGGAGGAAGAGAGCAGCATGGAATGCCTTCAAAGGCATTGAAGAAATAGCTAAAAGGACAAAGAACCTCTGGCTCCGGGCACATCTCTTTGACTCCACCATTCTCCCTGCATTAACATACGCCTCTGAGACCTGGGCCCTAAGAAAGCAGGATGAGAATGCTATTCGGTCTCCCAGAGAGGAATCGAAAGAGCTATGCTTGGAATATCACGCCTCACTCAAGTGAGAGAAGGAATCCAGAGTTCTGACCTCCATCGCTATTCCAGAATCAGGGATGCTGTCTCGTTTGCCAAGGCATCGAAAATCAGATGGGCTGGACATGTAATGCGATTTGGAGACAACCACTGGACTAGAGCCATTACCGACTGGATCCCACGGGATGTCAAAGGATCACTTGGCCTCCCACCTACAAGATGGTCAGACTTCCTTGTTAAGACCCTGAAGGAACGGTTTGAGGCTCTTCTTATTCCTGAATCAACCAGATACCATTGGGCTACATTGGCACGTGATAGGGTCCAATGGAAATGTTACTGGCGCCCGCTCGAGGAAATCAATGAATAACGGGATTCAAGTGATTCAGGTGAAGTGATTTTAAGCTCTGAAAGCATGTCATATAAATTTTGATAAACATTTTGTTGAATCTTTATAATTATTAGGTATAATAATCATTTGACAATATTGAATCCTTCAGCCAATGAACATGGGAATTTTTTCTTTCTCCTAAGGTCTTCTAGTATGTCTACCACTACTTTTAATTCCCTTTTCTACATTCA